>WAAG01005065.1:334204-360758 GCA_013390105.1 Tichodroma muraria
ATGGTGACCTCCTTCAGGCTGGAAACAAAGGGGACCTGCCATGTGTTCTCCCCACCATCCTCGTGGTCCGTGGACAGCAGGTGGACCTTGGAAGCCTGGATGGCCTCTTCCACCCACTTCAGCACCTGGAGGCAGGCAGGGGAGGATTAAACCCGGCTCTCCCCTCATCGACAGGCACGGCCTCGCTTCATCACAAGTGGCCAGCTCTCCCCACTCACCTCTGTCACCTGCTGCTTGTCCAGGTGGAAGATCTGCCCGGAGCTGGTGGCAGCGATGCGCTCGTACACGCGGTACCCGGGGTGGCTCCTGTCCCCGCAGTCCCCGGTCAGCACAAACACCACCTGCCACGGCAACGGCCCCGTGACACCCCACCCACCCACCGGAGGGGGCACAGCTCCCATCCACCAGCATCCCAGGACATCGAATCGGCCCGGGGGCTGCAAAATTCCCCCCAGTCCAGGGGTTTTATGGCTGCGTCTCACTGGTGGGTGCTGCTGCTGCACCCCCGAGCCGCTGTCGCGGGAGCCCTGCCGGCAGCGCCAGGGCCGCTCACCTGGCTCTGCTTGTGCTGCAGCAGCCGCAGCAGCTCCTCCTGCTGCTCGTAGTCCTTTGCCCGAGCATCCGAGAAGACGTAAACGAAGGAGCCGGGATGCGAGATCTCCACGGCCACCCTGATGGCTCCCACGCTCATCTCCGGGCAGTCCCCCCCGCCCTGAGGGACACAGCCAGGGACGTGGCACAGGCACCGAGGCACCCAGTGCTCGGCTCCCGGCAGGAGCCCAGCCAGGGGATGCTCACGGCGAGGAACTACCCCGTTTTTCTGGAGTCAGCGGGATGGAACAGCAGGGACACCCAGGATCGCACAGCCCCGGCCCTGTCTCACTAACGATGATAATTAAAGCACCCATTTGGGGATCCATGCTCACTGGTTTCCCACAGATACCTGTAGCGGGCTCATTTGTGCCCACCCCTGTGGCTGCAGAGCCACCCCAGGGAAGCCTCCTGGCACAGAGAGGGCCAAGCTCCCACTTTCCCAGAGCTTGGCACCCTGAAGGGCTGGGAAAGCATTTGCAGCCTCAGCGTTACACCTCCTGCCAAAACAGCTGCATCCGAAGGGAAACGCCACAGGGATTTAGCAATTCACAGGAGGCAGGGCAAGAGTGGGGATGGATAAAGCAGGATTAAGCTCCCAGGGAACATTTCGGCTGGCAGAAAACAGGCAAAATAATTAAAAAAAAAAAAAAAAAAAAGCCAGAAATTAAAAACTCAATTATCAAGCAGTGCGTCTAGAGGAGTGGGTTTTTGGTTCCATGGAGAGTCTGTGCAAACTCTCCTGGCAACAGCATCTCCATTAGGGACAAGAGCTGTGGACTGGGAATTCTCTGGCCTGTTGCAGGACTCTGGGGGACAGCATCAGCATTACCCATCCTCTCCACTCCCACCCTGGCGTGCAGCCCCCAGCCAGTCTGGCTCAGCCTGAACCCCCATCACGCTTGTGGGGGATGCAGGGATTGCTCCCAGAACTCACCACCATGCAGTGCCAGGCTTCTCCCCAAGTGCCACGGGCCAGGCACCAAGCCAGGCCTGGCAGAGCAGCGTGGGGCTGAGGGTGCCTACCTGGACATGGAGCTCCTGTAGACGCTGCTGGAAGAGCTGAGGATCCGTGGTGAGGGTGACAGGTCCCACCTCTGCAAGCACAGGGATGCCACCACCTCAGCCCCCTAAGCCCAGCACCAGCTTCTTCCAGTGCCACCCACGCTGCTGGTGCTCCTGGCACCTGCCCTGGCTCAAACACCTGTGACACTCAGGGTCCAGCATCTACCCTGGCTTGGCACCAGGAGAGAAGTGGGTTTGGGCAGACCAGCCCCTGTGCCCATACTGTGGCCACTTTGTCAAAGTATTTCTACGCCCAGGAATTTCTCCCAACATGCTGGGTGGTCCCAGCCAGGATAAGCCACAAACCCAGTGTCCTTTTCTACTGTGGGAGGCTCCCAGCAAAGCAATGCAGGAATCAATTCACTGCCTCAGCCTCATTCCCTGTCTGGCTCCAATGGTTTTCACTCAACTCAGTGTTTCTGCTGAAAATAAAGCTTGGGTCCCACTCTCCTTGTAGGAGGCCAGGGCTCTTTTGGGGAGCAGCTGCCCTTTTATAGGTGTGCACGAAAAGAAGACAAAGACAGGGGCAGAAAGAAATTATTCTGGTATCCCAGCAAGTTACCAAAGCCTCTTAGCAAGTGGTGTTTTTATTGAGGTTGCGGGCTCAGACAGAAACACCCCCCATGATTACTCCGGAGAGATTAGAGAAGGATGGAAGGGGAAGAGCCACCCACAACAAGGTGTCAGCACCCCTGGGATTAATATGGGGGAAACAGCCCACCCGGTGCCCACAGGGTGGCTTGGGGACAGGAGCCCCAGCCCAGCTCCCAGCTGTTGAGGTGCCATCCCCACTACAGCTGTCACCAGGACATTACAAACAGGGAGAAGGGACAGTGCAAGCAATTGTGAAGTGTATGCTTCAGACCCAGACGGAACCACAGCCCAGCTCCCCACAGCCCCATCCCTGGCAGGACACATCCTCACCCTGTCCTGGACATACCTGGGTCATGGAAAGGCACCAGAGCATAGTTGCTGATGGGCTTCGTGCTCCTGCTGAGCGTCCGCTGCAGGATGCGCGAGGCCCCGTCCATCACCTGCACCAGGTCGTCGTACATGGAGCCGGTGACATCGAAGACAAAGGCAAGAGTGGCCCACCCTGGGGGGCTCTCGGCCAGACTGAGGGCCAGCAACATCCAGAGACCCACAAACACCCCTCCGTGGGGTGGCATCGTGGTGGAGACGCTCAGGTGTCAGGAGCGCCCCTCGTGTCCTTCTCCTCGCCCTTCCCGCAGACCCGCTGGGCACCGTCCCCGCGGCAGGGAGGGACGCGGTGTGCGAGGGGCCACACGCGGCGGGGATGGAGAAGGGACCCCGGGCAGGGAACGCCCAGCCCTCCGCAGCTGCGGACCTGCTCCTCCAGCGTTCAACTTCTGGGAGGGAGGAGGGAGGGCGGGAGGAAAAACCGGACTTTTGGAGCCAGCGACGCGGCAGGGAGGTGGGTGGGAGTTGGAGGAAATCGGGATGGAGATAGAGGGATTGGGAAGCAGATCCTGCAGCCCACGGGATTGTCAGAAACACTGCCCAGGCCCCCTCCCCAGCCCCAACCCCTGGCTCAGAGAGACCCTGCTCTGCTGTGGGGAGCAGGGGGTTAGGGGAGGACATGGGGGTCACAGCTGAGCACCGGTGAGGAAACCCTGCCAAACCCCAGCGGCGGGAGAGACAGCTGCGGAAGGAGCCCCAAGGAAGGGAACCCCCCCTCTGCTGGGCTAAGGGACCCTGGAATGAGGGTCTGCAACGGGGCTTGGAGGTCAGGGGGCTCTGTGGGGGGCTCACCCACACAGTCACCCCTCGAACAGGGAGCAAGCAGCCACGCAGAGCACAGACAGAGCCCGAGCCAGGCCATGGGCTGGGACAGGCAGCTCTTGGCCGGGACAGGCAGCGCTTGGCCGGGAGCTCTGGCTGGGGGTGCGGAGCGTTTCCTGGCTGCCCTCGGAGCGGAGTGCTGAGCTCACGGCTGTTCCACAGGGATGCTCTGCTCTTGCTCAACTCCCCCGCAGCGGGACCCAGGGGGCAGCCACGGCCAAAAGCCGGCTGCAGGTGAAGCTGTGCACCTCCTGCACCCCCAGCACCAGCCCTGCTCCTCCCAGACGCAGGAACCGAGGGACCTTGAAGATCACCCATCTCATGACCCACACACAAGACAGTGGGACAATCCGGTGCATTCCTTTATCCCTGCAAGCGTGGGCTCAGCCTGGCCCAGCCTCAGAGGGGGTAGGGACATCCCCCTTACAGCAGGGAAATGACACTTCTGCCCTTGGGGTAGAAGTGCCGGTGACCTGTCCCCCTCCTGTCCCACAACCAGGGCTTGCACTCCCCCAGGCTTTGCACACCCAGCCCCACAGTGCCACAAAACCTACCTCAGAGCATCCCCAGTCACCAACCTCCATCCCAGCTCCATCCTGCACCCTGGCAGGGAGCACCAGCACTGCTGGCATAAAGAAACCCCAACAGCTTTTCCTCATCACCAAACTAATCCCAATCAGTGCCTCCCACACTCACCAGTGCTCCCAATCCCAGGAAAACCTATGCTAGCTGGGTTTTAACCCCTTCCCTGCTGGGGGTTAAGGCACAGCCTCTGGGTAACCACCATGGTTTGGAGCCTGTGCCTGTCCTTGCCCACTCCATGGCACAGGGGAGAAATCCCTGGGAGCTCTCACCATGTGCTGGCACAGAGCACCTCTGGAAAAAAAAACCCTGCACAAACACAGCCTCCTTGTTCGGACCATTAGGGCATCTCCTCTGGCCTCCTGAAAATAATTAGTCAGCCTCGTTAGGCGAGCAAACACAAGGGATGTGGGCTGGCAGGGAGGCCTCGCAGGGCTCGTTTCCGGAAGAGTTGGCAGCGCAGAATGGCCAACGCGGCCCCACTGCACGTGAAAAGCCCAGTGCAGGCTGTGAGACCCCCGTGAGCCCTGCCAGGGGAGAGGGGGCTGCCGAGGGGCGCCTCCGGTCCAGGCAGTGGGACACAATTATGGAATATTTGTATGAAGATTCCTCTGCAGCCACCGTGTGCCAGAAGCGACCCAATGGCTCCCAGCCCCGCTGCACTGATGAGGGGGCTCAGAGGGGACAGGGACAGTGCCCATGGGCACATGGCTGTGTCTTCGTTGCAAAAGGAAAAAGGGATGCAGGCACTGTGTCAGGATGGGACCTGGCAGAGAGAAAGCTGTGTTTGGGTAAAAGGAAGTGGGAAGAGCAGTGTTGTGGGGGTGAAGGGTGCCTGGGATGCCTGGAGTTGAGACCTGAGAGCTCATCACACGTGTAGGCACAGTGCCTGACTGCCTGCCTGCCCACGGAGCCCAGAGCATCCCTGTTTACATCTGTGCTGGTGCCATCCCAGCCCTGTGTCTGAGGCACGGGACAGTGACACCCCCCAGCCCAGCTCCCAGCCCCGCCGGGTGCCAGGGCAGCTCTGGGGACCCCCGTGACCCCCCACCCCAGCACATCACAGACCACTGCCACTTCATTACTGTCATTAAGCTTTTATTTCCACTGTCACAAAGTTCCTGGGTTTTGTTTTGTTCTGTTATTAAACTGTTCCATTTGCTTGGTTTGCTCTTGAATTCATCTCAAGACAAGGCAGCGGGGCATGCAAGCCGAGACACCGGCACAGACGCACACACAGGCTTCATCTTCACAAACAAGGCTCTTTGCTGGAGCTGCTGCTTCTCAGCCAGGGGCTCGGCCACCCCCTGGGCAGGGGTCACACCTGTAGCACAGGGCACCCAGCCCGGGGCTGGTGGCCACTGGAGCAGAGAGAGAAGGGAAGGGTGACTTTGCTGCAGCGCTGCCGGAATAGGCAGGGCTGACGTGTGTAACTGAGACCCCAAAACTGCTGCACCCCAAACTGTGCACTGAGACTGGGGCCATCAGCTCCCTCCTTTGCCCTCAGGCCTCGCTTCTGTCCCAGCCAGACCCTCCCCTCCTACGCCCTCGGGAAGGAGAGGTGACAGATGCTCTCACCAAAGGCCCCAAATCTCCTCCTTGGATGGGGGACAGTGAGCTGGCTGCAGGTCACTCACCCACCCCAAATGACCCCCCCAACCCTAAATACATGGGAAGAGGGCAGCTCTGCCAGTGATTTCAGCTGCCCCCATGCCATGCCTGCCCATGCTTCAAAGCCAGCCCTGCTCCAAGTGGGGCTCCAACCCAGATTCCAAGACTCCAAGACAATTCCACCCTCTGGGCAGCTGCATCCCTGCCTGCTGAGGAGCAGTGACCTGGGCTGGGATTCCCACAACCTCAGCCTTCCCGTCCAGCAGGAATGTGGCGTCCCTGATGACACGGGAAGAACCAACTTCCCATGCCATCAGGACACCACATTCCTGTTGGATGGGAACAACCTGCTTCTGAGAAGGAGGGTGAGATGCGGCTGGTACCTGGCACAAACAGAGTCTGGGGTCCCCCTAAGCAAACACTCCCCTCCACCAACCCGACGGAGAGCGCTCCCGGGACCAACCTGGTCTTGTTAGAAATTGCATTAATTAACAGCCTGCTCCAGAGGAAAAACCCTTCACTTCTCTCTCTCTCTCTCTCGGGTCCTGGTTTGTGCTGTGAGGAGAGGGCAGGGGGGAATCTGCCCCCAGAGCCCTCTCCCATGTTCTTGCTCCCCAGGGGAAACAGCTCAGCCCAGCCCAGCCCCAGAGCTCAAGGAAAAGACGGATACAAAGCAGCAACAGTCAGCACACAGACAGAAAAGTGAAAAGAAAGTACAGACATGGCATTTAATGGGGCAACACCAGCAGGGACAAATGAGAGGGGGGCACATGCCACAGTCACCAGGGCTGGACCCTCACCTCTGCCTGGCTGTGCTTTGGGCCCCCTTCCCATGGCCAGGGCTCTATTTTGGACAGGCACCAGGAACCCCAGTACAAACAGAGACAAACCAGGGCTTGCTGGCCGTTTCATCATGAGCAGGTGTAAGACAGAGGCTGGAATTAAGGACTCGCTAACGTAAATTCCACCCCAGCGTTTCACGGGCCCCTCCCGGTGTTCCGCGCGTGCCTGATGCTCGGTGGGTCCTGCCAAGCCCTGTGCCCGCGGTCCCAGCTGTATCCAGCACTCGTGCTTGCCAGGGCACAGACACCAAACTGCTTTCCAGAGGGGGATGGCTCACCCCAGCCACTCCACTGATGGGGAAACTGAGGCACGAGGAGGTTAAGGCCAACATTTCCAAGCACAAGACGCTCCGAGCCTTATTTTCAGCGATACCAAGATGCTGCAGATCCTGGTGGTGTTCAGGA
Organism: Tichodroma muraria; assembly: GCA_013390105.1. Classification (NCBI taxonomy): domain Eukaryota; kingdom Metazoa; phylum Chordata; class Aves; order Passeriformes; family Sittidae; genus Tichodroma; species Tichodroma muraria. The sequence continues at coordinate 341,104 of WAAG01005065.1, forward strand.
GGAATCAGGGGCCCTCGGTGCTCCCCAAAAGAGAGGCTAGAAGCATCCAACCCATGGCCGGGGGGAACACTGAGGCCAAAACACTTTGCTCAGGGACACTCAGCGTGCCAAGAGCCCTGGCAGGGCTGACTCCCTGGGGAGACATCTGTGAGCACTGACGGAGCTCAACCCATGACAGGTCCTCCAAAAATTAAAAGCTTTCCAGGGAAAAAGTGTCAGAGCAAATGAGGTTTGCCTTTGCCTGGGAACTATGTCAAACGTGGCAGGGCCCATCATTCATCAGCAGAGGTGATTACAGCAGTGTCACATTCATTGGGAACATCGATTGGCACCAGGAGGGGACCAGTCTGGCAGATGAGCATTCAACAAGTTGCAGGCACTGCAAAAACCTACCCCAGAGAGTTGCATTTTGGCCACAGAGCGACAAGGAAAAGGAGGTTTTCATGGGAGTGAGTGAGGGACACCCTCCAGAAGCACCCCCACAATGAAACATGGGCATTCTCAGGGGCAGGAACTGCAGAAGAGGCAGAAATATTGCACGTGGACATGAGGTAAGTCTCCTCGGGGATGGGGAAAGGTGGTTTTTATGGGCATCAAGAAGTACCACAAGCACAAAATCCCAAAACTGGGGAGTGGGGCTGCACGGTGAAGAACCAGCACCCCTTGGCTGGGGCATTTGCTGCTGCCGTGCCAGGAGGATTCAGGGAACACTGAGGCACCACCTTGTCTCATGAGACACCTGTCAGACTGTCCTCCACATCCAGATGTCACCTCCCACTGCCGTGGGGACAATCCTCTGTCTGGCTTTAGCCACAGGAGTTGGGAGACAGCTGGGTGGAAAGATGCTGCTTCGACGGAAGGGTGAGGCCCCAGGGGGGCTTTAGGGGTCCCAAAGGCTTCTTGCACTCTGCTCCTGAGGGAATGCACATCTCTCCTTTCCCAGAGCAGGAGCCAAGGCAGCTGAGGCATCACCCATGCAAAGCTCATTCTCCAGCAGAGGTGCCAACTGTGTCCCACGGTGTGGGTGCTGGTGAGGCTGAGCTGGGGGCACATCCCGGAGGGGTGCTGGGTGTCGATGGAGTTTGGAGAGGCCATGCAGGCCCTGCTCGTGATGGGGGGGCTGCAGCCCAGTGTCCCCAGGTGTGGATTCCCAGCCCTTTGCCTCCTCCAAAGTGGGTGCAAGTGGTTCCCTCAGGGCCATGCCCTGGGTTCACAGCAGAACCTCCCATGTCCTGTGGGAGTGACGGGGTGAGGAGACACCCTGAGCTGTGCACAGCTCAGCCTGGCACTCCCTGTCACCTTGTCCCAGCCGGGATGGGGGGACAGAGCAAGGCTCCCTCTCTGCCCCTCCAGCACACAGGATGATTCACAGCCACCACCAAACACCTTCCCACTGTTTGCAAAGCAGAACATAGCAAAGGAATCTGCTTGGAAGCAAAACCCAACTCTGGGCTCCATTAATACTTTTTCATGCAGTGAGAGAATGAATAAAAGGAAGGAAATGGGGACATTCTGGTGCCCAGCAGTTTCCCCACCCTGCCCAGCTGAGGGATGGAGCTCGTTCTGCTCAGTGTCTGGGCTGGGTGAGCCCTCACTGAGCTCCCAAAGGGAAGGGTGAACAGAAAAATGCAGGGAACACGGGAACGGGAAGAGGAAAAGAAGCTACAGCATCCCCTCCAAACAGCAGCCAGCCCACGGAGCTTGGGATACAGGAGGTGGGAGGAGAGGGGGGAAGGCAGATTTTTGGCTTCATTGTTATTGCAGGCTCCCGGGTCCCCGCAATAGTGTACAAGCACGTAAACCTTACAAATCCTCACCTGGGCGGGTGGACACACACACGAGAGACGAAACACAGCAGCAACATTTACAACAAATAAATTAGGATATCGATCGTCGAGATAGGCATATAAAAAAAAAGCCTCACTTTTTTCCACCGAAGGAAAAAACAAAACAAAACAANCGGGCTGCCAGCGGCATCGTGGGTGACGCCAGGACTCTGTTCCCAATCGCCGTCGGTGCCTCGGCTCCCAGGCCACCCCACACGGGCAGAGCAGGGGGTGCAGCCCCCTGGCACCTTTGGGCTCCCGAGAGAGGACCCCGCCAGCGCATCCGCAGTCCCATCCGAAAACGAAGGAAAAAGGGAGCGAAGGGGACGAGGAGGCCGAGGGGGGGCTCTGCCTGCGGCGACGCTCGGCCCGTTCCCCCGGCCCTGAAGTCTCGGGCGTTCGCTGCCGCTCAGACCGGGGTCTGGCCAGGGGTGTTTTTTGGAAAAAGCAGAAGTTGGCAAATGGCAGCGGCTGGTTCAGAGTGCAGAGAGGGGGAGTGAGCTCGCGCTTCGAGGGCATCCCTTGCTCGTGGAACAGGAAGGAAGGCCGGGAGGGACAGGCAAGCTTCGCGCGGCGGTGGTCGGATGGCACGGAGAGCGTCTTCCCCTAGGCATCTGCAGGAGAGGGTGGGGAGAAGGGAAACTGGGTGAGAAGGATGGTCAGAAATCCCTGTGGCCATCCCACGTGACACCAGCGCAGCTGGAAGGGCAAAGCTGGAAACAGAGTAGATATTGAAAATCTCAAAACTCCAGTGGGGTTAAAAAACACCCCACCCTCAGGGCGCTGCCTGGACTCTGATGACCAAAAACACTCCAAGGGACTCTGCACAGCTCCACAGGGCACAGCAAGGACCACGGGGTGCTCAGCCCAGCACCTGTATGATGTTGTGGACCAGTGTCCCTGACACTGCCTTGCCAAACCCAGCTCCAGGGCATAATATAATAAGATATAAGATAAATGAAACATTTCATATAATCTGTCTCTGGAGCATCCCCATGCCCCCAGCACACCAGCTGCCTCCCCACGTCCTCTGCAGCCACATCTGCTGGTGAGGGCGTGAGCGGTGCCGCAGGCAAACAATTCCATCTCCATGGGGTGAGTGGGCTCTGTGATACAGGGGGGACTGGGAGAAACCCATCAGGATGGGGGCAACATTCCCCCTGGCTGGATTTGGAGGGGATATCCATGTTTTGGTGCTTCAGCAGAGGAGAATCAGCTGCCTGTGCCAGGGGGAGGTGGGAATGGCGTGAGGCAGGAGGGAGATGGGGCCCCCGCAGCCCCTGGTGCTGCACTCACCACCGCTCGGCCCCGGGACTATACGAGCCCATCGTAGAGGGAGAGCGCCTGCACAATGGAGGGGTCGGCCTTGGAGCCCTCCTGAAATTCCTGCAGCGTCAGCTTCCCGTCCGCGTTCTGCAAAACCAATCTCCTGTCACTGCACTGCCTCGCCCCAGGCGGGCACCCCGGCACATCCGCACCAGCCCACGCAGCCTCCCCCTGCACCGCCTCAGCCTCGGTTTCCCCATCGAGCCACCCATGCCTGCAGCCACGGAGGGGACAATGCCACCTTGGAGACCCTGAAATGGATACAGGGGTCCCACGGGGATGTGGGTATCCCACAGTGATCTCGGCAGCAGCTGGGAGCTTGTGTTGGTGGGGCAATAAGGCACCTGCAGGAGCCAAGATGCAGCAAAGGGACCCACAGCAACTCCTAAGTCCCTTGGCCACAGGGAAAAAACCCTCAAGCATCCTCACCTTGTCCATCATGGCAAAAATTCGATCCACCCTCTTCTCTGGTGTGTTCTCCTCCTCGGGAAGCTCCACTGTGTTTCCCTGCAGCAGCAGGACAGGAGCAGGTCACACATCCATCTGTGCCCTGCCTGGAGGGTGTCCCCAGGCGAGGATTGTCCCCCCACACCCCACATCAGGACAGGGTGCAAGGGGACAGTGCTGGCACTAGAGCCACCCTCAGCAACGAGGTCCAGACTCTGCCTTGGCCACGATGGCCACAACCCCCCACCAAAAAAGTAATTGGGGTGTTTCAGCATTCCCACAGAACCGAGCTCCAGCCCAGCAGGGACCCCCCAGGGGCTGCTCGCCCTGTGAACCCCCTGCCCCCCTTACCACCATCTGATAAATCGCATCCACAATGTCCAGCATCTCATTCCTCGTTATGTATCCGTCGTTGTCCAAGTCGTACAGCTTAAACGCCCCTGGCAAGAGAGAGCAACACCAAGGGGCTGGGACTGTGACCCCCGGACACACACCCCAGCACCCTCGTGGGGCTGAGCCCAGCAGCATCCCATGGGGAGCACTTACACCTCAGCTTCTCGTCCAGCGTCCCCCGGGAGGTGACCGACAGTGCCTGGATGAACTCCGAAAACTCGATCCTGCCATCCTGGGGGAGGAAAGGAGGGGTCAGGCTGCTGCCGCCGCTCCTGTCCAGCAAAATCCTCCCTGCCCACTGAGGGGGCACATCCAAAAAGGCAGCAGGGAGGGAGGAGTGATGCGCATTTATCTCCAGCACTGTGATCCAGCTGTTGGTGCCCAGCCCACCAGCGAACATCCCTGCAGGAGCGGCTCTGGAATGCAGGGGGGCTCTGGAATGCAGGGGGGCTCTGGAATGCAGGGGGGCTCTGGAATGCAGGGGGCACCGCACGGACAGGCTTTTGTCAGTGGCACCAAAACACGGCGCTGCTCCTTTCCTGCTTTGCCACTTCATCGCCCTTCCCCACGTGACTCTCCTCAACTAAAATAAGCGTGGGGGCTCGCTCCAGCTGAGCCGCTTCAATTTCACACCCCAGGAAGCGCTGGAATATTTTGCTCCTCCAGTGCCAGGCAGACGCATTCCAAACCCATCCCACCATCGCCACGGGCCCAGCCCTGACTGCCCTGGACCGTACCTCTGGATCCCAGACTTACTTTGTTCTCATCGAAGACATTGAAAACAAAGGTGGCAAATTTGGTTGGGTCACCGAAGGGGAAGAACTGCTTATAGATCTTCTGGAAGCCGGCGGCATCAAGCTGCCCGCTGGGACAGTCCTTGATAAAGCCCTTGTACCTGCAAATGGAGGGCAGAGCATGGGCCCAGGAGGGTCTCCCCACTGAGATGGGAGGCTCTCCCCTGTGCTGCAGTGGGCTGGAGCTGGGAAGGTTCCCAGGTGCTCCCTGTGCTGCTCTCATCACTCACCCACAGCATCCCAGCCCTGTGGATGAGGTCCTTGTGGGCACCGCAGTGAGGGTGGCCCCGGGGACAAGCAGCGAGTGGCACCAGTGACACTGAGTGCTGCCCATTGCACTGCTCCAACCTGCTGCCAGCCCACAAGTGGCAACAGGGCCACAACCAGGCGTTGGCATTGCGTTGACAATGTCTCAGAACATTGTCTGGGAGATGGGAGGTGACAGGGACCCACTGCCCAGCCAGGACTGCCAGTGATGCCATGATGCAGCCATGCCCTGGCAAAAAACAGTGGCACAGTGACCACTGAGTTCTGTGAGGGTGGTTGGGCACTGGAACAGGTTCCTCAGGGAAGTGGTGATGGCAGCAAGCCTGCCAGAGGTTAAGAAGTGTTTGGACAAGACTTTCAGGCATATGGGATTCTTGGGATGTGCAGGGCCATGAGTTGGACTTACAATGTTGCTTGTGGGTCCCTTCCAACTGAGGATATTCCATGATAATTTTTGCACGACCCCAAATGAAAACTGCTCAGAGGAGCTGGGGGGCACAGCGGGGTTCCTGTGCCCTGAGGTGGCACAGCCCAGCTCATTTCCAAAACCCATCAACGCTTAAACACCCCAAAAAAGCCCTCGGTCCCAGCTCCAGGTGGGACCTGGGTGCTGGGAAGTGCAGCTGCACCGGAGGGTGCAGGGAAGGGGCTCACTGGCTCCGTGGGTGTGGGCACCACGCAGGGAGCGTGAAGGGAGCATGTGGGACCACACGGGGATCACGTGGGGTACGTGAATATTATGCAACACATCGCCCAGATCTGTCAGGCGCCCGCTGCAGCGGGACCAGGGCTGGAGGAGGAGGGGAAGGGGGTGGCGAGGTGGGAAACCGAAGTGCCGGTGACATCTTTTTCACGATGCTGCAGCTATGACTCATCGGGTGGGGGGGGGAGAAGGATGAGAGAAAGAGATAAAAAAGCAAACCTTGACTGGTGGGATAGGGAGATGAAAGGGAAGCGGTGGCTTTTCTAGGGCGCTGTGTTTGGTGGGGTGGAGGGGATGGAGTGAGAGCGTGCTGCCGGCAAGAAACCGTGGATCCTGCCCCTGACAGCCTCTGCAGGCCCTGCTGCCAAAGGGAACATGCTGGGACAGCACCAGCCTCCAGCATCAGGTCACCAGCTGGATGGTCCCCGTGTCCCCACGCTCTTTGGCTGCTCGTATGGGGAGGGAAGAGCCCACTAGAACCCAGCCCTTGCACAGGGTGTGCAAGGAAAACCCCTCCATTTTCTGGTCCTCCCTCTGTGAGGCAGCACCTGTAGCCCAGTGCAGGTGCACCTGCCCACACCCCCTGCACGCCCCTGCTCTGCTCGGCCAGTGGGGTGGCTGAGTGCCACGAGCTCCTGTCCCCTGCCCACAGCCCCATGCCCCAGCCAGATGGCCACCAGGGCAGGCACTCACCACTGCTGCACCTCCTTCTCCGTGACTGCAAGAGAAAACAGGAGAAAAGAGAAAAAAAGAGTAATTTAGTGCTTTTGGAGTGGTAGCTGTTCCTCTGCACTGCCCATCAGTGAATTCCCTAGGGAATGCCCTGGGGCTCCCAACGACTTCCCTGTGGGATGCCCCAGGGCTCACTCACTCCATGAGCTGCCAAGTGTTCCCCATGTGGCAGAAACTGCTTTTGAGGCGAAACCTGGGCCAGCCTAGGTGGCTCATGGGGCAAGGGCTGCAAGTGCTGGGGACCCCCGAAACCAGGAAGACTCCCAAGATGTTTTGTGTTGTGCTCAGGGAGTGCAGAACTACGATGGACCATGAAGGGGACAAGCTGATCATGCCTGAGGAGTATCTGGCCCTGCTGTCTCATCTTCCCACAGCTAAAATACCCCTGAAAACATCTGCCAAAACATCTGCCTGGAGGCGGCTCAGGGAAGGGACTCGCCTGGCCCTGGCATTGACACACTGAACGTGGGCACAGGCACAGGCCCAGGGCTGGCATCCCCCCAGGTACAGCTGCCTCTGGAGAAACATCATCAAACTCATCCCAGCACCCTGGGGAGCCTCACCGGGCTCTGGAAAACCCCCCAAAATACGACAAATTACAAAACAGACAGCACTGGCAACCCCAAGTGCCCCCAGCCAAGGGACAGCTGCTGAGATGTAAAATGTCCTCAGCAGAGGAAAGGCTCTGAGGGATGTGGGGTGCTGGGCAGGGGACTGGCACTTGTCACTGGGTGTCCCACTGCAGGAGCTGTGCCTGTGCCTCCCCACAGTGGGGAGCCGGGTGCCAGCAGGTGGGCACAGGGGGGGAATGGCCCCATTTGTCATTTCCTTTGCGTCGTGCATCTAAATAATGATAAAAAAGCCACAGGTCTGAAAGGCGCGGGGATAATGAGGCGAGTGGAGATGTCAACGTGCAAACGGCTGATAAAAATAGAGACCGAAGGCACACCAACAGATGCCAATTACCTTGGACGGCAAGAAGAAAAAAAGAAAGCAATTTTCCATCAGGAAGATTTGTAACGTGCCTGGCAGAAGGCGCAGAGCTCGGAGGTGAAGGCTGGGGCGGCAGCAGGGGGGCGGCTGGGAGGGCACACAATGGCCCCCACCTCATCCCCAGCTGGATTCCTGCTCCAGCATCCCTGTCAGCAGGAATTCCTGTGCCCAAGGCTGTCCCCATGCATTGGAGGGTCCCTCCACCCCAGCACAGGGGTCACTGGAGGGGCAGAGCCTTCAATTCCCACACTTCCCCTGGGATTCAGCAAAAGCAGCACCCACTGTAGCACCATGGGGTGTCTGGACAGAGGCTCCCCAGGAGAGGGGACGCAGGCACAGGGGTGCTCAGCATCTGGGATGAAGAACACTGAGGGCTTTGGCAGTGTCACAGGAGGGATTTGGAGGGATGTTTGTTTCGGGCAGACAGCGGTCTCTTGGCAGGAGGGAGCCAGGGAGGACATACTGCATCCAGCAGCTGAGCTGGGGTGGGCTAAAACATCAGTCATAGCAGTTCCAAGGGATATCCCCATCCCCCCCCCCCCCCAAACAAAAAACACAAGAGTGGACTGGTGTGAGGNNAAAAAAAAAAAGGGTTGAATGGATGCATCCTTTCAAAAGAGAGATGCTGAGTGACATCTGCAGCAAGAACAGGCTTCCCTGCACACACCCACACTGAGACACAAGCCAATGGTGACCTCCACCCTGAGGATGCCTAGGGCATGCCCCAGGCACCAGCTCTGCAGGCCCAAGCACCCATGAGCACCAAGGAGAGCAGATGGAAGGAGGAGGATGAGGGTGAGCCCTCGGGGCAGGCAAAACAGACACAGCACCAGCCGGGGCTGCAGACAGAGCTCGGCTCAGCCCCTCCAGGCAAATCGCCTTCTGCTCTCTCTTGTTCCACTGCTTTTCCCCCAACGTGCTATTTTGGGCCCGGGAGCTGCCTTTCAACTCCAGCAGGAAACAATTAAGAAATTTGTGCTTTTTTTAGTACAGGAGAAATGCTGGTAATGACACGCTCGGGCTGAGGCGGGCGGGAGGGATGGAGCCAGCTCCCCTCGTGCTGCAGGAGGGATGTGTGATGCTCCCAGGAGAGGCTTTTCCGACGGAGGGAACCATTCAGGTGCCAGGCTGGAAGTCAGCACAGGGTTCCCAGTGAGGGATTTGTTAATGTGCATCCTGGCATGGAGCCACTCGGAGCCCCATCCCTCCTCCAGCACACCGGCACCAGTGCCTGTCCTCCAGCCTTGGGTGCTGGGGAATCTGTGGGGTTTGTCCTGAGGTGGGAGCGCGGCCTCATCTTCCAGCCCTCGGAAAACCACCCAGGTCTGGGTTCACCCTTCCACTGCCACCAAATCTCCCCTCTGCCCAGGGGCAGAGTGTTCCCGGGGCAGGGAACCACCCCAGCCCTGAGCCAGTGTAGGGACCGAGCAGGACCTGCCTCCCTGTATCTGCTGTTACGGATCCGGGACAGATGATGACTTCATGGCTGCCACTTCCCAGCCACTCCGACCCTGCTGAGTGTTGACACTCCGAGCGGCACCAATTAGGAATGCTAATGCCCGACTTGCAGCCACAGAAGCCTTGGGGACACGCCACTGAGCGCGGGGCTGAGCCACCTGTCTCAGGCTGGGGACAGAGGACCCACGGCGGGGACAGGGCTGTCCCTCCGCTCTGCATCTCCCCGGCAGGCAGAGCCCAGCCGGGCTCACCGGCAGTACCTGTGCAGCGGCAGCTGCTGCATTTCCCTCCCGCGGCGTCGATTACGGCGCGATGCTGGATGCCGAGCCGGCGCGCATCAATCCGCGGCCGTACAAACCTCGGCCAGGCGCGCCCCCGACGCCCCAGAACAAGGGGATGACCCACAGCAGCCGCACAGAGCACCCCACCGGAGCAGGGCCGGGTCCCTGGCCGTGCTCCAGCCAGGAGCCGGGCTCAGCTGCCGTGCCGTGCTCCAGGGACTGCCGCTCCCGCAGCCGCGGTGGGGAGCGCTATAAATAGCGCACGTAGCAGCTTGTTAGTAGCAGCGTGCCCCGGGTTCCTTGGGGATGAAAGGCGCTAAATAAAGGCAGAGTATTATCGTTTGTTATGAACCGCAACGCTGGAAGAGGCACTGCCGAGCCGGGAGCCCCAGCGGCGCCCCGCAGGCGGGGGCCCGTGCGCTCGGCCCCGCACCGCGGCAGCGGCACCGTGCGAGGAACGGGAACGGCCGGGCAGCGGGGACAGGGACAGGGACAGGCACCCAGGGCAGCTCAGGAGCTGCCCCACACGGCCAAACCGCGGCCAAGAGCTCTCCCTCCCGGCTGGCCTGTCCCTTCCCGCTCCCACCTCAGCTGGGAGGAAGGTTGTGGCGTCTCACGCCTCACACAGCACAGAGGGGCAGAGCGTCCAAGCAGCCCCCAGACCCCTCCTCCCAGCTGCCGGTACCTAACTCCCCCTTCCCCCAGCCCTCTCCCCTCACCTAGCCCTCTCCCCCCACCTCTCCATCAATCCCAGTGGCACAGGCGAGGACTGACAGCTCCGTCACCACCCGCCCTTCGCGTGCCCCCTCTCCTCCCACCACCCAGCTGCCACTGCAGCAAGAATCAGCTCTGGTTAATCAGTGCTCAAGCCTGTTAATTTGTGTTTTCCAGGCAGAGAGGAGAGGAGGGACCCGGGACTGCAAATTCCCATCCGTCGCCTGCCGCAGGGAGCTCTCTGCTCACTAGACCGCGGCAGGGACGGGGCGGCAGGAAGGAGGGCGGGAGGTAGCTGGATTCGAACGGTTCAGGGACCCCTGGTCACGGTGGGATGCATGAGGTGACGCGATGCTTCAGCCCCACGGGGGTTGCTTTGTGCCGGTATCCTTTCTCCTGTCTGTGCAAGGACAGGGCTTTGGCCACGGCCGCAGAGCTGGACCCTGAGCAGGACTTTGCACACTCAGCTCAGCCCCTGCGTGCCGAAACCAAAGGCACGGCTCTCCCCTTATGCGGGTTTGGGTTCCCAAAGGCTCAGCACGCACTGTCCCCACGCAGCAGCAGTGAGGAGCCTCCACCGAGCCTCCACACGACCCCCGTTGCCCCAGCTGCTAGGACAGCACCTTGATCCCGCGGGGCCGTGGGCACCTCAGCCTTATCAGGGAAACCAGTTAATTATTGCCAGGCACAAAGTGGCTTCCCTCACCGTCACAGGGCACTCCAACTGTGCCAGCCCGCGGGCAACTGGTCCAGCACCACACACTGGGTCATGGCAGGGGCAGTCCTGCGGCATTTATGTTCCCCCGGGGACCTGCTGTGGCTCCTTCACGGGGTCCCCGGGCATGCCAGTCTGGGGCAGCCACCACATCACCCTAAGATGGGGCTGCCTAAACCTGCTGTAGGTGCTCTGAGCAGTGCCCAGGCCCGGGGAAATTCGGTGCCCACAATGGGTGCTCCTGCACGAGTGAAGTGGGTGCTCAGGCGTGAAGGAATGAGGCATTGATGCACCCATGCCTGAGCCAGGGGGGCACTCATGCAAAAACACACCGGGAGATCATGCGTGGACTAATTGGGCACTCGTGCATAAATTATGTGGGTGCTTCTAGGTGAACTAATTGGGTGCTCATGCATGAACTGCCCGGGTGCTGCGGCGAGAGTGAAAGGGCCGCTCACGCACGAACCAGCTGGGGGCTCATGCATCCATTTTTTTGGGCATTCATGAATTCGCGGGGCGCTCATGCACGGATTAATTGAGCAATCACGCGTCTATTCGCTGGGCACTCCTGCGTGAGCTAATTGGGCACTCATGTGTAAATTAGTGTAATTAGGAGATAACACACTTGTGCACGTACTAATTGGGCACTCAGGTGTGAATGCATCAGGTGCTCATGCATGAATTAATTGGACACTCAGGCATGAGCTAATTGCAGGCACGTGTGCCAATTAATTGGGCGCTCATGCATCAGCCACCGGGGCTCTCATGCACGGAGCAGCAGCGCGCGATCCAGCGGGAATTCACCGGGCTGCCATGCATAAATCCAGCTGGGTGCTCATATGTAAATTAATTGTGCGCTCATGCGTGTGTTAATTGGGTGCTCATGCGTGAACTAACTGGGCGCCGATGCGGAAGAGCCCGGGGTGCTCATGCGTGAAGCACCCGGGTGCTGCGGGGTGAGCCCCGCACACCCTGCAATCTATGCCAAACACACTCCGCCCCTCGTCTCGGCGAAACACGTAAATTTAAGAGTTTCCTGAACGTAAACCTGATACAAACTCCACTCTCAACATCATCACAATGTTAATGTTGGCCAGTTACGAGCTCCCCGCTCCCTCCCGCCCGGCTCGGCGGCGAGTGCGAGCGCCCGCTCCGGCTCCACTGCAGCCCCTGCGATCGCAGCGTCAGCGTCGCAGCCTGAACAGCCCCTGCAGAATTCGCCTCCGCTCCCTCAGAGCGACCACCGGGCTCGGTACAGCAGGTACTCGGTGCAGGCTTCACACCTGCTAACGCGGACACAGCAAGGTCCCACCGGTTTGCTCAGGGGGACCCAGTGCCAGCCCCTGGCTCTGCAGAGCGAGTTACCTGGGCTAAACACATCACAGCCTGAGTGGTCATTCCCAATTCCAGGCCTTGTCCCTATGAAACACTCAGCCAAGAGCACGGCAGCAGCTGCTGCAGGTGAGTGCAGTAGCTGTGGGACTTCATCCAGCCCCCAAACAGGCGCTGGGCAGCACTTGTCTGGTGCAGAACGGGCACCTCCCCGTGGAGAGAGGAAGATGCCCTGTGTGCCAGGGCTGGCTGGGCTCAGCTCTGGCAGCCTGGGCTGTCAGGTGGCTTTGTGCAATTCGGAGGGGTCACAGGGAAGCACTCCAGGGACAGCTGGAGCATTGGCACGAGGTTCTCCCCAGTGCACTGCCCCAGTTCCAGCACCAACCCCCAGTGCCCATGGAAGCTGCGTGGTGGTGGAGGGAAGAGGTCAACTTTTGCAGGCTGCCACGGGCTCTGTCCTCCCCTGGGCCTGTCCATCAGCCCATCCTGGGGCACTCAGAGCTCACTCAGGTCCCTGTTTGGTGATGGTAACTTTTAGGATACACCACACATCAGCTCTTTGGAAACTTGGGTGGTTCGGCCCTGATGATGTGATCTCATTAAAATTCAAGTTGAACTCCTTAATGATGTCCCATCCTGTGCTCTCTGCCAGCTCTGGGGCCACCAGACCACTCCTGTTTGGGCTTTGCTCCTGCTCCCAGGCAGCACAGGGGGAAGTAAAACACGACTGTGGCACCAGGGTCATCCCCATGCAAACAACTGTTTCTGGAATATGACTGATGTAATTTTCTTTTGCTCCCAGCTCAGCCCTGTGCCCATCCCTGCTCCAGGCCACATCGCCCACAGCCCAGGGTGTCCCCGTGTGGGAGCCCATCCCTGCAACATCCCCAAGGGACTGGGAGCAGCCCCACTGCGCGGGCACCAACACAGCTGGAGCTGCCTACCACTCACTGTGGGACATCCCAGCTTTCCCAGCTTTCCCAGTTTGGCTGCTCTCCCCATCAGACACACACATCACCAGCACCACGGCAGCTCCGGCAGCCTCCGAGGCTCGAGCCCGACGCTGTTATTGGTGCCATTTGTTACTCTGAGACACGGAGCAGCACTCGGAGCAGGGCTGGGGTGTTTGGCACTCTCCTTGCTGGCGGTAGCCATTAGTGGTCTGCCTTGCTCCCAGACTGGATAAACAGGTCCACGAGCAGCTCTCATCTCCCCCAGGGCCGGTACCGACAGGAAAGCCAATATGCAGCTGAAATCCTTTTTAGACTTTATTAAATATTTAAGGGCCCGACATTAGGCTTTGGAAATTGGGTTTAGGGAAAAAGCAGCAGTTGTTCTTTGAAGAAAAGGTAGGAGAGGAAGGGCAAAGGACAGTGCCTTCGTTTGGAAATTAATGAACCAGGCTGAAGAACCCCCACAGCAGGAGCTGGTGGCTGTGGAAGTCTATTCCAGGATTGAATCCCAGCTTCCCCATGAGACAATGCAGCAATGCCTGGAGGGGCAGAGGATTCCCAGTGCTGCTGGGAGCAGGGATGGAGCAGCCCCCCTGCCCAGCCATCCAGGGGGCAGCTGTGTCCTGCCACCTGCTTAAATCCATCCCTCGGCTACAGGGATTTCAGTGTGATCTGGCGCTCCAAGGCGCCATCCCCAGCCCAAGGAGCAACTCCTGCCCTGGGCAGAGGAGAAAACTCCCCTCTAGACCAGTGTGGGCAGTAGGAAAGGAAGTACCTCTGGCTCAGCCATCACTCCCTGGAGCCATGGGAAGGTCAGGAGGATGCTCAAGGCAAAGCCTTACTGGCAACAGAGCCACCTTTGCTGCCCTCCCAGTCTCTCCTGCAGGGATCACTGTGCACTGAGGGGTGGCACAGAGGCCCAGAGCAGCTCCACTGGCTCCAGCCATCAATCAGAAGATGCTGGAGAAACAGGTGGATGAAGCACATGCAGCCCCGCTTCCAGCAGGAGGTGAGGGGAGGGAGCCCTGTGCCGGCACACGGGGCTGGGGAACCCATGGCAGCGATGGCAGTGACACAGAACATGCCCGGGGCTGAGCACCCCATGGCCACCCCTGCCCAGGGCACGAACCCTGGCTCCCCTTGGCATCCAGCTCCCTAGAAGATCCAGGAGAACAAGGAGGGGAAGGAGGAACAAAGCGACCCCACGAATGTCACCCCGATAACAGAGTGAGCGTGCCCGCGGGCTCCTCCCTGAAGCAGCCGCTTCCTTTGATGCCTTCAGAGCTTCTTGTTTCACAACCTTAATTATAGCGGCAGCAGCAAAGGTCAGGAGAGTGGTTAAGCAGATCCATTAACATGTCAGGGGATAAATGAAATGTGATTCTTGTGATGCCGGAGCGGCAGCGGCGCGAGCGTGGCCGGCGGGGAGAGCTGCTACGCTCTGCTCTGCAGAGGGAACCCTCAGGGCGTTGGTCACGTCTCCCCCTTCCCACCCTGGCTCTGCAAGAACCTCCCAGAGACTGCAGGGACTCCTCAAAACTTCCTTCTGAAACCCCAAAACTTGTTTTGCTTCCATCTACCTATGGAGCCCCAGGTCCATGTGCGTGTGGGATGCCCTGGGTCGGATTCACTGAGAGCAGGCTGGGGTGGCCCTGGAGGAGCTGGACCGTCAGAGCCCTCCAGAGGCGGCACAGCAGGTCCACATTGACCTTGCAGTGAACCTGCACCACAGCAACTGCCTTCACAGCTCTGGCTTACACGTGGCTGCAGCAAAAACAGGCCCCAAACAAACTCCAGCCCCTGGGCATCCCTCTGGCACCTCCTGCCCATCATCCTGCCCCAGTGCCCCAAACCAGCCTGGCCTTGGACACTTCCAGGGATGAGGCAGCCACAGCTTCTCTGGGCAACCTCTGCCAGCGCCTCACCACCCTCACAGGGAAAAATTTCTTTCTGATGTCCCATCTAACCCTGCTCTCTGTCAGTTTGAAGCCATTCCCGCTTGTCCTGCCACTCCAAGCCCTATTAAAAGTCACCCACACTGACAATTTCACCCAGCATTTGTCCCTGAGGGATAACGGGTCCGTAGCCACCCGGCCAGCTCACCCTGCTTTCTGCTGGACGAGCAACAGGAGGGATTTCAACACAAACCAACCTGGCAGAGAAACCCAGTGCCTGGGGCCAAACACTTCGGAGGCTAAAAATAAACCAGCAGCAGTGGGGGAGCTACCAAGGTCCCTCCTCTGCTCCTGCCCACTGCCCAAAGCCAGCACATTTCCTCAGTGCTGGGGTGGCACCAGGGAGCAAAGCCCCAGCCTGGCTCAGCCAGCAAGGAACCAATCCATTTTCCTGGCTGAAAACTGCTGCAATCGTAGAATCTCCTTTCCTTTCCCACAGAATTCCACCCGCCACCACGAACCCCTGTAACTACAAATCAATATGTTTATGGTTTGCTCTTAAACTAATGCCCATTAATTCCCTGCATTACTGTCGAGCAACGGAGCCAATTTTGCAGCTTATTGTGAAAGAGCAGAAAATGATGATGCCGATGTGAGTCTAAAATCCACAAAATAGATCACAGTGGGTGGGATGCGGTTCTTGGGAAAAGAGCATCTTCCTTGCACCCACTCTTCAGCCTGGCTGTCATTTTGGCACCCTCACCATGGCTCCCACACCTTCACCTGAGCCCCACTGTGGCCTCAGGAGCACCAGGACCGCCATCCCCAACCATCCTGACCCCAACCTGGCCCAGAGCGACGCTGCTGCACCAGCAGAGCTCTGAGCATGCCTGATTGCTCAGCTCTTGCAGCCTCAAAAATAACACAGTGCAAGTCCTGGACATGGGTAATAGCTGTGCAAAGGGAACCCTAAAAGCCAATCCTCCCCAAAATTATGGGGAAAAAAAAGAGCTAAAATGTGCTCTTCTGAAACAAGGGCACATTTTTAAAACTGCTTCATGATTTTAAGGGTTACTGGCCTGGGAGGGCTGCTGCGAGTAGGGACATCCAGAACTGTATTTCTCTCCCAGTTTCTCTCCCAGGAGTCCGCAGCAAGTCATTTCCACCCAGGACATGTATTGTGCCCCCACAGCTGCACACGTGCACATCACACTTCATTCAGGCCGCAGTCACACCTCAGGACTTCATAAATCTCCAGCTGAGCAGAACCCCCTGACTGTGACCCCACAAGGTTCTTAAACACAATCCCAAATCCCACTGTGGCCCTAAGCTGTGAGCACCTGGCCCAAGTCAAGCTCAGGTTTAAATCCTCATGGAAGAGGATGGTTCCTTCAAGTCTCAGGAGTTACCACCTCCTGGGACACAACACCAAACTGCATCTCTAAGCTACCCCAACAAGGCATCAGGAGGATTAATAAATTAATTATTATAAAGCACTTTGAGGGCTTTTCAATGAAAGGATCTATGAAAGTACAAAGAACTACATAAACTGTTATTCAGTATTATTATCACTCAGCACTGACTTCTCCTGCACGCTCCTTTGTGGCACCAGCCTGGTCTCCAGGGAGGGTTAAACAGCCCTGCAGCCTGGCTGTCCCCACCACCACTATTCCAGCACCTGGCAGACAGCAGAGCTTGGCATTGCCAGGTATTCCTGGGCACTCAGGTGCCCAGAGAAGCAGAAAGGCACACAGAGATGGGTCCAAACCAACAGGGCTTGGGCAGCCGGCACTTCAAAGAAGCCCTTCTGCGCCTTTAGGTGTCCAAGTGCCATTAAAATCTGGCCCCCAGCACTGTAAGTCAGGAGCAGAGTGGGGAGGGGAGCCAAGAGATGAGGTTTCCAGGCTCCTGCCTTTCCATGTCCAGTTCCCAGCAGGGCCTGGGACAACCTGCTCTGAATGCACACAGGAAAATATTTCTCACAGCTCACGGCGGCCATTGATGGCAGCCCTGCAGCATCCTCAGCTCAACCTCCCTGTCCACAACTGCCCTGGCACCTGGGCCTTCCCATGCTACTCTCCTGGCTGCCCCCATCTCCTGCTTGTCCCAGGATTGCTGCAACTGAGGCACAGCCAGAGAAACACCACAAACAGGAGATGGAGAGCTCAGAGAGGACAAGGGACACAAGAAGCCACCAGCCACTGAAGAGCACTGAAGGGAAATAGAAGTCTTCTGTGTCCCATGGATGAGATAAATTAGCAGAAAAGCCATGTGGGGCAGGGAGAGGGGTGACATTTCCCTCTGCTCCTGCAGAACTGAGAGGGGCCTTTTTGGTATTTGCTTTGTTTTGTGTGGAAATTCATACAAACAGAAAATGATGCGATGGAAGGAAATCCCAGCGTGGGAGAAGCCCTTCATGTACCACAGCCATGGCTCACGCTGCCACGGGAGCCTCCCTGGGACAAATGCAGGTTCCCATCAGTTTGGGCTGCTGGAGACATCTGTCCAGATGTGCTGTAGCAACAGCAGAAACAGCACCACACAGAAGGCAGGGACAGAACTTGCTTGGTAACGTGGCAGCCAGGACACGGGATGGGCAGCACAGGCCAGGGATGCTCTTGTGTCTGTCAGAAACATGCCTAAATATCAACATGCTGCAGGGAAAAAAACCTTTTCCAAGCAGGCCCCCGGAAATTGTTGAGCAGGCCATGGATTTGTGTGTATGACTGTCCCCTGCTCCAGCTGTTCCACCAGCCACAGCACAGGGGTCTGGATCAGTTCCTCCCACTGTACTCAGCGCAGCCCTGCCCTCCTACCTGCCTTTCCTCTGCCTGGCTTCCCCAAAACACAGAAGGAAATTGGTATCTTTCCAATCTCCCATGGTCTGAAGATAAATCAGAGGCTCTCAGCCGTGCCTGGGAGGGCCCTGTGAAGTGCTTCACCAGACAAGGGAATGCACACTCGCCTTGACAGCTGCAGAGAAGGGGCAGAGGCACTCAGCAAAAGTAATTAATCCCAGAGACGAGAGGTGGAATGAGCAGAGCTCAACAAACAGACCCTGGAATTAGCAACTGCTCTCCCTGACAGGCACCACACCACCAGCCACATGCTGCTGGGGCACGTTGGGATGCTGCACCAGACTCCAGCCATGCAAAGGGCCATGTGCTGCTGGGTGCTGCTGCCTCACCTGCACAGGTACAGGGGTCTTTAAAAAGAGGCAGTGAGAGGTCCAGAGCAGGTAGGCAAAGCTCCAGACAGACTGGAAACTCATTGAGGGAAGGATCAGAGGATCACAATCTTTCTCGGAGAGGGTGCAGTGGATAGGGGAGGGCAACCAAAACAGAGGAGCAGAAAGCTGGGAATGAAGTGACTCAAAAAAGCAATGACCTGCTGGCCTTATCCATCAGAGAGACACCCCTGTGCCCAAAGACATTGGTTTCACCAGCGCTGTGTTTGGCTGGCTTCGGCTGCAAGTAAGACATGGGGCACCACTGCCTGTGTGCCCCGGGTCGGCCCCACTGGTGTTGGCACCTTCCTGGGCAGAGGAGCCATCCCAGGTGTGCAGAAAGCCCAGCACACAGGAGATCACCAGCAGACAAGGCTGTGCTGGGGCCGGCTGTTCCCGGCTTCCCCTCCATCAGAGATCAGGTCGGCACGGTGGCTGCAAGCCGAGCCGGCGATTGCAGCACAGCACTAGCGGTACCTGGCCCGGCGTGGCTGCGCTCGCCGTGGGTGACAGCTGCAGTGAGGACACCAAAACCCAGCTCAGCTCCAGCCGGGGCTGTGCCCACCTGGCACTGCCACCTCCTCACTACTTCCTCCCCCTGAGCACTTTGAGGAAGCCCAGCCGGGGTACCCCAACCCCTCCTACCATCACAGCCGGCTCGGCTATGCGGACATGCCCCACCGCCTGCCCTCCTCCCGCCTGCTGCCGGCTGTGCCACGGCAGAGAGCAGCCCCGCGTGTAGGGTTGTGCAATGCACCAGTATTGCCTCTTCTCCATATGGGAGAACTTGCTGCATCCTAATCTATTGCCTTTTTGGGTAAGCGCTGCCATGGGACTGCAGCAATGACAGAGGGGAAAGCTCTCAGGTCTGCTGCACGTTTGGGGAATATCTGCGACCTGCAAGCGGGGAGGCAAACTTGAGCCACCAAAGCCTTTGTTTCCTTTGTGCATCCTTCAGGGGAAAAAAAAATTATTTTGCTAAAACTGGATGGCTGAGGCACCAGCCACGTTAATTAGATTACGGTGGAGGTCCAGACGGGAAAGCCATTCGCTCAGAAAATCAGGTTATTAAACCGATACGATACTGAGATACTCAGAAAAATATCGAACTCGCCGGTGTCGGGCTCTTCTCTCCACTTCAGAGAGCAATAACAAAGGGAACCCCTCCAACTAACGCACCCAAACTTTGGAAGCCACCCAGACGCTCGGCACCCTGCTCCGGGAGCTGCTGCCGGGCTCCGGGGAGGCAGCGCGGGGAGGACAATCCCCGCGGCGGGCCCTGGGTAAGGATGCTCGGGGCTGCCCGAGCGAGGGGTGGGGGGCGGCGAGGGAGGGCGCGATGCTCGGGTGGGCGCCGAGGGCGGGCAGGATGCGGCCCTGGCCCCGCCGTTCCCGGAGACTCAGAAATAGGCCACGGAGGACGGTTTTTGTGAAAAAACAGCGCGTTCCCCTGGCTCGCTGCCCCTCTCCGTGTCTCTGCTGCCTTATGGGTTTTTTCCTCCTCCCAGGCCAATCCCTGAATTCTTCCAACAAAGCCCGGCCGAGCCTGCGCCCTCCCCGGGAGCGGCCCCGCAGGAGCCGCCGCTCGCCGCGGCACCGA
>WAAG01005065.1:360997-375692 GCA_013390105.1 Tichodroma muraria
GGGAAGGGGATTCCAGAGCGGCTCCCGCCGCCGGGACGCCCCCGCCGCAGGGGTCAGCGGGAACACTCGGAGGGAAATGTCGGGAATCGGGGTCCTGCTTAGCGGGTGGGGGGGGCTGATGGGCAGCGGGGGGAGGAGGAGAGAGGAGAGCTGGCGGTGGGAACACTGAGCCCGGGGCAAGGCTGAGCTCCGAGTCCGGGGGTGACCTTGGTGGGACATCAAAACCTCCAGCTGTGGAAGCATTTTCCAAGCCCTGGGTTGCTCAGATGAAGAGGGGTCTGTTCCCCATGTGGAGGAGTCGGGTCCATGTGGATCCCTTCCGACTCAGGATATTCAGGCTGAGAGCTGGCGTTGTTCAGCTTGGGGAAGAGAAGGCTCTGAGAATGCCTTAGAGCCCCTTCCAGTGCCTAAAGGGGCTCCAGGAGAGCTGGAAAGGGGCTTTGGACAAGGTCATGAAGGGACAGAATGAAGGGGGAATGGTTTCACACTGACAGAGGGCAGGGTTTAGATTAGGTATGAGGAAGAAATTCTTCTCTCTGAGGGTGGTGAGGCCCTCTCACAGATTTCCCAGAGAAGCTGCCCCATCCCTGGAAGTGTACAAGGCCAGGATGGATGGGGCTCTGAGCAATCTGGTTTAGTTGAAGGTGTCCCTGCCTAGAAAGAGGGTTGGACTAAATGGTCTTTAAGGTCCCTTCCAACCCAAACCCTTCCGTGATTCTACCATTCTCTCACACCAGAGCTCCACTGAGCCTTCACTCACTCTCTGCAATGTATACACAGAGAGATGAAGTTCAATCACTTCAAAAGCCCCACAGATTCAACCTACAGCAGGTTTGTGGTGCAGCCAGGAAACCCTGCAAGTGTTAAAAGCAGCAGCACCAGCTTTTCCCCACCTCAAACCCATGCAGGGCTTTGTGCCTCCACAACAGCTCGGTGTCTGTGTGCAGTCGTTAGCTGTACCGATGCACACGATAAATACAGTTTTCTTCCTGCCTGTGTTGCAATGAGGGCCCTGCTGGAGCTGCCCGGGCATGCCTGGACTCCCGTGGCAGCAGCCAAAGACGAGGAAAATCTGTGCCTGGATACAGCTAAACCTGTCTGCGAGGCTGTGCAGAGCCCAACACAATACAACAAAACCGGGTGTTTGCAGAGGGCACAGAGGAGCACAGCTGACACAGCGCTGCTCTTTGCACCTTTATTGTTTTTAACCAGCCAAACGTTGCCTGACACTCATTTCTCCAGGGATACATTCCCCACGTGGATGTTTCTAAAATGCCTCGTCCTCCATTACCCAGCCTCACACAAACGAGCTCATTAAGGCAGAAGAGGATGAAAACACCATCACCATGTCCCAGCAGCAGCACAGCCTGGGGGATGAGCTGGAGGGATGGCACTGAGCGACAGGGGATTGGCAGCACGTGGCAGCGAGAGCTCTGTGAGGCCGTGTCTCCCTTCCAGCATCCCTCCCAGTCGATTTCCAGCTTTCAGGGACAAAGGCCTGCCTTGCGACTCCAGCACAAGCGTCAGCAGATCCCAGTCTAGTCTCCCCAAATGTGCTGCAAAAAATGTCCTGTGTAGCCCCTTCTTTTCTGCCCATCAGCAAAACTCCAATTTTTGCAGTATTTCCCTTCATCTGTGGTCCCTGGGCTGTGACCACATCGCAGCAGGGGTGTCCTTTTGTGTGCAGAGCATGACCTGTCAGTGCCCAGCTGGGGGTCCAGCGAGGTCCCAAACCTTCTCTGCACAGCACAGGCATTCTAGCACACCCTCTGCTGCTGCAAAACTGATGCTGAAAGGATTCAATTCTATTTAAAACTCTGCCCTGCCTCCACCACACGAAACGCTGAGGGGAAAACTCACATCACACAGACGAGAGGAGAAAAGTAATCGGAAACTATGCAAGCCAGTCACTTTCGCTTCCCAATTATTAGCTTCAACCCTATTACTGTTTAAATAACAACCCTAGTGACATTTTCTCAGATGAAGTGACATTTCTACAGGCAGAGAAACACAGCCCAAGCCTGGAAAGACTCCTGGGGCTGACAGGATTGGAATCTGAACAGAGACTGGGACACAAAACAATTGTGCCCAGCTGAATGTGGTCAGTGTGCCCGGGAAGAAGCTGGGTTGTTTGCTCAGAGGAAAATCCACTGCAGGCCAGTCCTTGAGAGTAGTTTTTCTTTATAAATCCCCCTGGCTCTCTCTTCCAAGACAGACCTCAGGCACTGCTCGCATCTTCCACCACCAGCAACTGCAGGACAAGCTCAGAGCCAGCTCAGCCCTGACCCGGGCTGGCTTTTTGATTGAACAACATGTGCCGCTTGCAGGGCTTCTGCTGTCTGATCCCCACAGTGCAGCCATGGACATGATCATTCCCTGGGCGATATTTGCTGTTGCTGCTGTGGTCAGAGCGGGTTCCTGCTCGAAGGGAAGCTGTTACCCCTCCTGCCACGCCAACGCTGGAGGCTGGGATGGATCCGATTCTCCAGGTTCTGGCTGTAAAAGCTGGGAGCTGTGTGGGCTGCACAGCCGAGTGCGTGTCTGCAGAAAGCTTTTCCCTCCTCGGATATCTACTTGAAAGTGTTTAATAAAACCCCAGAGTTCCTTTTCCCCAGGACACAGCAAGTCTGTCAGGCTCAGCCACGCAGCCTTTTGTTCCACGTGGGCTCACCATGCTGTGCACATTTAATCAGCATCCTCAGACGCCATCACGGGGGTTTTCCCCAACGCATCCTTCCTGATTTAATTGCCAGGATTGCAGCTGCCTCGTGGGAATAGCACTGCAAGCAGCGAGGTGCAGTTTGCCCCGATCTCATTCTGTGCTTCATCACAAATGGTCCTTTCTTCCCCCCTTCATCCTCCTCACTGATGTGCTCAGACCTAAAACATCAGCGGTGTCACACAGCACAAGCACAGCACCCACGGAATCCCACCTTGGGCACGGCTGGAGCTGTTTGTGGGGCGGGAAATTGGGGATGGGGTAGTACCCAGTACTGCACACTTGCACTCTTAGACGTGCTCTGACGCAGGAGCTGCCCCAGGAAAAGGAGAAGAGAGGCAGGGGATGGACTCTGGTTAGCCCATCCCATCCCCTTCCTCGCTCCTCCCCTTCCCAGGGCTGGACGAGGCGCCACACAGGGTCCGCTCAGGCTTCAGGCTTCTCCAAATCGCTTTTTCCTATTGCATCACGAAACCCACACATCCACCCACCCATCCATCACAGTTGTCTTTGTGGCCAGTGTCACCCCCAGTCCTGTCAGCTTGTGAACATCCCCCTTCCACATCCACCCACCCAAAAGCAGATCGAGAAGATGCTCCAAAACCAACAGACCACATGAGTGAGGAATCTGTGAGTGGAGACACCAGCCTGGCAGTGAACTCACGGAGGAGAGCGCACACAGCCTGTAGTTTGTGCTTTTTTTGTGGAAAAGCCAAGTTTTGCTCAGAGTTTTCTTGTGCCAAAGCAGGAGTGGGTCAGCAGGGGAGTGGTGAAGCATCAGAGCCTGGAATAGGGAAGGAACATATACACAGAGGAGATTAATTATATCAGCTACAAAAATAGTTGCTATTTTAAGGTTAATGCTTGAGTGATCTGACTCAGTCAGAAAAAGAGCCAAAGGAATTATTGGCATCAACACTGGCCGCTCCCCCAGACAAACCATGGTCACCGCTGGCACAGAGTGACACCAAAATAGCTGCTTTTCCAGAGGATTTGAAAAAAAAATGCCATTAGAGTGAGTTCAACATCCTGGTGCAACAACCACAAGCACAGGAATGCATCAGCTCGTCCGGGGGACACCCTCGGCTTCCCAGGCATCACCCGCATCTCAGATGACAGCCATTTTACATACGTATGATCTCAGACTGTGAGTGGAGTTCAACGGGACTCCACAGCCTCCAGCTCACCAACCGGAGGGCTCCTGAAGCTCTTCTATGCTTGACAAGATGCGAGTGAGCTGCTCTTGCTCAGCCCCTGGTATCACTGCAGGTCACAGCAAGCACCCAGTGCTGGCCTTTACCAACTGCTTTGATAGCTGAGCTGTGTATGACTAAGTAAGAAAGCCCTCAAAAAATCAAGATTTATAACCCAAAACATTCCAAGACTCGGACTCCAGCAGCTCTAATGGCTACCACTGCCATAAATTAATTTCTATCGGACAGCATTTTAATGCCAATCCATCACATGGCTGCAGAGAAACGCAACAGACACAAAACTCTCCAGGTTTTTGGGGAAAGTGGCAGCAGGAACGGTGCCCTGCAGGCTCTTTCCCCAGGAAATGGAAGTGTAGGTATTGAAACGATAGCCAAATGCAGCGGAAGGTCTGGAAATCAAACTGTGCCAAGGCTGCACGTACAGCTGCCGCTCGAGACTGACACGCAGCCGGCGCGCTGAGCGTTACAATTTGCTACGCTATTAATTTCTCTGTTAAATTCTAGTTTATTTTTTAAAGCCTGTATTCTCTTTACTGCCTCTGGGGCTGTAATTGTTATGCTAATGTAGGAACCCGGGAAGGGTAGCTGTGGTGAACTCATCAACTGTTCTCCCGTTGCTTGCAGTCTGCAGGCAGCGCTGGCAAAGCCCAACAAAACCAAAGACAAAGCCCAGACAAAGCCAAGCGGGAGGAGGTCTTGTGGATCTTCCTTCGGTCTTCCTTCAAGGCACATCACAAATCCCGGCTGGCAAGTGGGAAATCACCCTCGTTCTGCTCCTGCCGTCCTCGTCCTGCAGAGCTCACCAGCCACCTTGAGCCAAGGCTTGATTCCAGACAGACTGAAAATAAAAGGCTCCTGGTAAGGACAACCAAGGAGTGCTGTGCATTTTGTCTGGGTGAGATAAGATCACAGTCACAGAGGCAGAAGCAGCATTTCGAAGCAAAGACAGCATCCACCGGCACCCTCAGGGCTGGAAAAGGGGTTGGAGAAGCTGCTCTCCACATTGCTCTCCACCCACTGCAGGTGACTTGAGCACTGCTCACCAGATCTGCTGCCAAGCTTCAGCAGGGGATTTTAATAACAAACCCCACATCTGTGGGAGAAGCATCCTTAAATCTGAAACACTGAGGTTTGGAGCAGAACAGAGCTTTTAAAAAATGTACATATTTATAAGAACCTTCAAGATAAAGGGAAGTCATGTGGCTTCCAGTTCTCCTGTGATCCTGCCCAGATGTTTGCTCCGAAGGCAGCTCGGTGTCTGTTCTGTGCTGAGCTCTGAGCATGCAGAGGGCACAGGGAATGGGTGCGGTGGTGGGCTTCACACCACAAACCAGACAGAAATCAGCCTCTTGATGACTCATGAATCATTGGCTCATCAGCCCCTCAGTGCCTGGGTCTGTCTGCTGAGGACATGTGGAGGCTGGGGCAGCTGGTGCTGACCTGCACTGGTTTTAAGACAAGACACAAGTCTCTTGAGCAAGCTTTGTAAGCAAACTGTGCAGTCAGCAGTGACGTCTGCCCACCCAAATCCTACCCTGCAATCGTTAAAACCAAACAAAACCACAACAATCCCCAAAAACATTTAAACATACAAAATTGACCAGATCAACCTGTACCTATTCTTCAAATTTTGTTGCTGTTTAAGAGTTTGAATTGTTGCCTCCCATAAGGCTGCTCTGATTCATGGCAACACTCGGGCATTGTGTGCTTGGTAAATCCCAGCAGATATTTCCGCTCAGATTTTGCAGCAACAGTTAAAACCCTGACTGACTCAGAATACAGATTAGGGCACACACCAACCAGCTTCATTTCAACGTGTTCCTCCTATGAAGCAGCCAGGCTCGCTCAAGGCGTCTACGAGGTTTAACAGTAAAACTAAAATGACCCCCCAAACCAGGAATTATGCATGCAATATATTTCCCACTGAGATAAGCAAATGGAAAACAGCTGAGCCAGGCATTTCATCCAGCTCACAGCCGATGAGGGGTCATTCCCTGCAGTGTGTTTAGCAATGATTTGTCCAGCCTAGTGTTGATTATCTAAAACAACACAGAACTGCCTCCACTTCTCCAGGGAGATTAGCTGCAGCCAAACTCATTGGCAAAAGGTTTCTCCTAACATCTTGTTTTCCTCTGCTTTCATTACATCTCGCCTCTCCACAGCTCAGCCTTCAGCCACACTAATTCCGAACCCATTTCTGTGGGTTATCCCCATGCAGCCATTTTGTACTGAGCTACATCTTCTTGGCTTTCTTTAATCATCACTTAGTCAGGCTTACAGCTTTAATTCTTGTAATCGTCTGCCATTGCCCGATTCCTTCATCTCAGTCACTGCAGCTGTTCTTTGTAGCCCCTCCAATTTGGCTACCGCCTCCTGCTAGGAGATCTATCCCAAAATGAACAAGTTTGGCTTCTCCCAGGAGAGGCAGATCAATACCTTCACAGCTGTGCTGGGTGGAGGATTCATTCCAGCTTCACAGAGCTCCTGCAGAACAAAGATCCTGAGCACTTCAGGGAAGAGGCAGCTGGAGCACTGGCACTGACTCTTCCACACCCGCAGTAAGCAGCGGGTGCGTTCTCGGGGAGAAGCTGGTGATGGGATATTGGGGGGATATTGTGACACCTTACCCAAATGACTCAGGACTGAAGGCATATAGAAGAAGATCTGCACCCCAGAGCAATGTCCTCAGGGACTAACCCCCCCAGACTTATTGCTACACTTACAGGTGACCCATGTTTTAACTGCTCCTTTCATCAAGGGTACTCTTGCCAAGCTCAGCACATCATGCCAAGAAAGAGCAGTGAAAGGAATTTCAAACTGCCTCTTCCATTTTAATCCTCACCTATTCCGCCTGCCACCCCTGTAACAACCTCATCTCACGTGCCTGTTTATTTTTTTTTTTTAGGAATACAAGAGCCATCTCATGTATTGTGTCTCAGCCACCCCACAGAAAATACCCCACAGGGGAGAAGAGCCACAACAAAGCAGTGTCACCCCCAATTACCATTTTCCATGGATGAGAGGGGAGAAAAGGAATGGATGACATGCACTTTTTACTACTTGAGACAGAAGAAAGCCCTTGTCTCCTAACCAAGGGCCCCAATATCAGGATCAGCTGTGCCAATAACAAGCTGCGTTATTACCTCTGCTGTACAAAGCAATTTGGTTTTTATTGACCACTCGCTATACAGGGCACTACAACGCTCTCCCCTCATTAGAACCTGTCAGTCAGAAGGCAAAGGAAGGCAAAAGCAGATTTAAGGAGAAGGCAGCTCTTTGCAGGCATGAAGATAACCTTGCTCGAGCAACACTGACAGCAGGCAGCGAGGACTGCAACGAGGAGCTGCAAATGATCAGACAGCTGGGAATTTCAGACACTGGAAAGAAAAACCTTAGTGCAGGTAGAACAATTTACCTCCCCTGGGCAGGAAAACACCTACGAAATTACATCCGAACACAGAACACTGAGGAAAGTTTTGCTAGCTCCAGTTTTGTTTCTTCTGCTCCCTGTGTAAGTCTGCCAGATGACCTCTGCTTGCAATAGACCTCAAATACTGGGAGCTCTTCTTTGTGTCTCCTTGAAGAAAATGGTCAGGAATCAATTCTTCTACTGATAACTTCATTTGGTCTCCTTCTCAAGTGAGTGTTCCCACAATTTAGTCCCATCTTAGCCACTCCACCCTTAACATTTCACCTTTCCTTATGGCTGAGGGATGTTTGGCTCAGTGCAGGCAACTCTGGGGATGAGTCGCAGAGCTGCTGTCAGGGAACGTGAAGGGGAAGTGTTTTAAGGCCAAATACACAACAGACAGAATACGCAGAACATGTCTAGTTTGGAAAAACCTGCATTAAAGAGATTTAGGCCATTCCAGTGCAACAACCAGCGACCACCTGCATCAGGAAAGTTTGTTCTAACCTACAGTGAGGTATTAGGAAATCCAAATTTCAAGTACTTTTTATAGTTTAGCTCCCTGGTAAAACACCACCCACCCAGAGGCTTGAGGCAATGCAGAACTGGCTGCTTGGGAGGTGCAGGGTAGAGAAGACAGGCTATTTCTGGCATTACCCCTCGGTGGTAGGATAAGAACTATGGGCTGAACTGTAAGAAACATCTTGAAGACTGGAATTTCGTGCCGAAGGACATATGCCTTTGAGGGATGGGGGATTAGCAGGAAGAACGCTTCACAGGAATGCTGTGCCCTCCTCATGCCTGCCAACTCAAGTAGTTTGCAGAACTGAAATGCAAGGTTAGATCCCAACACCTCAGGGAGAGCACAACTACAGACATCCCAAATCACCATCAGTCCACCCCTACATAGATCAAGGACTTGCTCCTCTGAGACAGTGTGGCCAGATCTGTGGCCAGATCCACCAAAGATATTACTTTAAAAGTAACTTTCTATCCTTAAGTTGTATCTGGACAACAAGGTTCAGAGCATCAGCTCCTTGCCTGCCCTCGCCTGGCAAGCTGACACCAGAGGACACAAAGACCACAGGGCTGGAGAGCAGCGACAAGCCCAGATGCTCCTGCACTCCTGCCTGCCTGAGACTGCAGGAGACACAGGGCTGGGAGAAACACTTTTGTGTTTCAGTCTCAGTCCACAAACTACTGCCTAAGTTCAGCTAACGAACCTAAAAGAGCAGCTGGGCACATACAAGCACAGCTCCAGTACCTGGAGCTCAAGGAAAGGCACCTCAGTGAACCTCACTGGGTCACTGACAGGAAAGCTTTTCCCTTCAAAAGAAGTTTTGCACACAAGTTTTGTGATTTGGCCCTGTATCCATGATGCAGATGTTGATGGCTGGAAACAAAAGTTGAGCAGAGGGAGATGCAGACTTTGAGATCAATGGGTCAGCTTGGCTACTGGCAGTTCAGGAGGAGAAAATGAGATGCATTAAAAACTTCTTTCTGGTCAATCTTTATTTTACACATTTGCATCACAGCAGGGAAACCAAGTTACACAGACTGTCCTGACTTGTCTCTACCTTGCTTCTCTTCAAACACTGCTTGCTGTTCTTTTAATAAAGTTTAAAAAAATACGGAAAAAAAATCCATTTTTACATCTGAACAGGAACTGAGGAATAGAATATTTACAGGTCACCAAAACCCCAGGAACTGGACCTTGCTATACACAGAAAAGTCTTTTTTAGTTCTTCTGGAGGTCATTTATTAAATGAATTCAAAGCTACATTGTACAAGGTGCCCGAAAGCTGCTTAATGACACAAGAGGAGCTAGAATTAATTATTAATAGTTCCTAAAGGGCAAGGGAAGCTATTCAGACATACCCTGTTTTAACAGAGCAGGTACCAGCTCCACTGGCTACAGGATGAAGTGCTTTTGATGATGTGGAGGTTGGACTCTACTTTAGTACACAGAGAGCAGAACACTGAGTGAAATCCCACAGGGAAATATTTATTAAGAATTGCTCTTTCTAGAGGATTGCTGCAGTCAAAATATAAATGGGCTCTTGAGCCAGTCAGCCTACAAGGAGTGACTCTTTTCTCAGCCATTTTCTTCCTACACCACTCAACACCAGAGTATTGGTATTTTCCTACATCCTGTTCCAGTCACTTGGGAGCACAGATCATGTGCAGCTCTCACTGGATCATTGCTATATCCAGGCAAGACATACAGAGGGAAAATACACAGCTTCCCAATATTGCTAAGGAAAAGTGATTGATCAGCCCAAAAGTGTTGTATCCAGCAGCTAAAAAAAAAAAATAAAAAAAAATAAAAAAGCCAAATTAATTCAATTTAGAACAACGTTTTACAGCAAATCAACTCCAGGGAACACAAAGAAACATTGGTCAAGTGTCTCTGGGCAGCACCACCTCAGCACACTGAGGCTACTGATGCTACACACAAGGTCACAGTTTCAGTGTGAGTCCCACTACGTTCAAACCTCACTGCACCTCCCACCGCTGCAGACCACAGCTCCTCATTTTTGTACACTGATGAAAAATGGAGATGTGCTCTATGAGTGAAGTAGAGATGATAACACAGGAGCTATAAAACGTCCTCTTTAAAGTGACAGCAATCTGTTAGCTAGCATGACAGGCCAAATTGAAGGAGACAAACCAAGTAGGCTAAAGGAAGAAAGATTTTCTTCCCTCTCCTTAATAGCTAGGGAACTCCAGTTCTCAGAGCACAATAGAACCTACAATACCCAGTATTTGCTTCAAAATGGGCATTTTTCAAATAAACACGAAAATCCCCTCCCTTCTCATCAATTTGATTGCCAGTGGCTCAACTGCTTTTCTCTAAGAAGAACACACAGCAAGGAAAAAAGACTTAACACTAAAAATCTTCTCCAGGACTTGCCCCAGATGTGCACAGTGGAGTGATCAGGACATGCCTTTTCATGGCTGGAAGGAATGTTACAGTGCTCAAGGATACATGGTGGATGCACACTCATGCTAGAGAGAGTCCACTTAACTTAGAAAAAATACATCTTCCACACTACGAGCTCCAGACAAAATGCTGCAATGCAGCAAATTTTTACAACATGCTCTCCCAGGGTACGCCAGCATAGAAATCCAGGGACAGGGCACTCAGCTGGAGGGAAACATTGAACAATGCACTGCACGCATCACAACACGCCGAGTTAGATGACAACATGAAAGAGCATCTTAATAGGACAGCATGTGGCTTCTTCAACTCAAACTGCTCCACTCTGAGCAGGCAGCAGCACTGCTCCAGATGACCCCATTATGTCTTGCTTTCTTCTAGTACGTCTCTTGATGAACCATCAAGGAAAACATTTTCCAGCCCAAGAATGCAAGAGTCTGGCAGCTGCACTGCAAGGAGACTTCCTCTGGAAGACAGCCTGCTGAGCAGCTATGGCAGGAAGGAGGAGGGCAGCAGTGGCATGTGCATGTCAGCATCCACAGGGATTTACTGGGGCATAGCCTGCATCACAAGTGAAGATTGAACCAATCTCATTTTCATCTGCAGACGGGACCGAGTGCTTGCTGCAGCAGCATATGGGAAAGCATTCAAACCATTTACTCCCATTGCACCAGACCTGCTGTTCCAGGACTCCTGTCGCTTCTGCTGGGTACTGCTGGTGATGGCTTCAGCTCCTCACTTCAGTAAGAGCAGCGGCAGGGAAGCAAAAGTGCATATCCCTAAACGATCTGTAATCCACAACAGCTCCTCTCACTTCGCTCCCGGTGAGAGGCAGAGCTTCCTACCAGATAAGCAGCCATCAGCATGTGAAAGGCAAGCACTGATGATCCTGCCTGGAAAGCTCCAAGCTGCTGCACTCCACTAGCCCTGGAGTCATGCAATGCCAGTCATGCAGCTGTGGGTTTGTCTGGGAAGGAGGGGAGGGAGCAATCCTGTGTTTGATGCTTTGCACTCGCTGTGCTGGAGAGAAGCACAACAGCAGCCATCCCCTCCACCCTCCAACATCCCAGATGCCATCCCATCCATCATATCCATCAAGACAGATGCCTTTCTGTCCTGATCCAAGGAATTGCACCAGAGAAAATTCATTTTGGAAATGGCCACAATAAGAATCTTTTGGGGTTTGACCTGTCCATGACTTTGATTTTCCTTCCTAGTGCTCAGGTCTGACCATTTCCTGCTACTTGGCATCCTGTGTAAAGCACCAGCTGAAGCTGGTTGAAGAGCTGACTGCTGAAGCTCAGGGCTGAACTTGGAAAATACTCATGTAAAAAAATTACTTCCAGAATACTGCTGTGGCTTTTCATGCTAAGACAAAAAGAAATGACCTAATTTTTGGCCTTTGACTGGTGAGCCAGGGACTTGGCAGATAAACCTACACCATATGCAACTTCAGCAAAAAAAGTGCATATAAAAAAAAAAATGAAACCTGAGACGAAGGTAACAGCACTTGCCAAACTGTCAGCTCCACTGATGCAGAGGCATGGAAAAGGCAGCTGTTTGGAACCAGCTCAGCATTCCCTGGGATCACAGTACAGCCCTCCTAGTTCTGGGTGAAATGCCACACCTATGGCAATTTCACATCTCATTCACAAAAGTATTAACAGGCTCTAGAATAGCATTGTCCAGTGCACTTTGTTCCCGACACCACATCCTTATCCCTTACATACCTCAGTGCCAACACACTGCAAGTCTTCAGTGGGCTCCTCTGAACAAACTTTACAGCCTTTTCGAGCACCCTTTGGAGGCAGGGAGTGACAAGGGACAGAGTAACTGCAGAGGATGCATTTTCCAGGTATTGCATTTAAGTGTATGATGAGCTGGGACTGCCTGTGTTTATGGTCCCCATTTCCCACACTTCAGCTAATATGCAGATTTCTTCCTCCAGAAGGCCTAAAAGGCCCATAGGTCACCAAACAGCCTTTCCAGTGGTATAGGATCACTATACCACTGTCTCAGTGGATGTCCCACTGCAAGGCAATGACAGCAAACTATCACTGCTGTGATTACTGTGAAGTTAGAGCTGAGGAGGAAAACAGAAGAGGATTTTGTAGCCAGAGACAAACGCTCTTCTTGTGCTTTATCTGAAGAGAAAGCAGTTCCAGGTATCAAAGCAGGTAGACTTGTTTCTACCATCTCCATGATGCACAGAACCAACACCTGGGAAAAGAAGTGGCAATGGGGGAAAGTGGTGCTGCTCCTCAAACAGCAAGTCTTGGTACAGACAGCTCACCAAGAACTCCACAATCCCTGCTCAGGAGTGAGGAACTGGTTCAAGATTCTGGAGGAAATCCTCCTTCTCAGCTTGAAGAATAAACTAGTGGCTAATAGTCCTTTAATCAGCTGTGCCCCAGAAACATAGTCCCTCCAAAAAGAATTCCTGAATGAGTCTGTAAGCAATGCTGGCACATCCAGAGCTCTGATGATGCCTGTCCCTAACACCCTGGCAGAAGTACTTGTCTCCACAGCACCACATGTCAATGTCTCTGCATGAATATTAAGGCTTCAGTGGGTCACTGACTTAAAGTTGATTTATTTTTGTTAAAGCTAATCCTCATTCCACCAGTGAGCCACTTCCGTCCTCCCCCAAATGAACACCTTTTTTCACTGCTACAGCTCTGGACACCAACTGCCCTACTGACAACCCCAGGGACTACAAAGAAAACACATGTGGCATTTTGGAACTTGTCTGTAAAGACTCCACTGCAAGTCTGCAGCTAACAGTCAAGGATTCCATATTCCCCTACATCAAGGTTCTGGTCATAATCTTCTCCTCTCCTGACAAAAATAAAAACCATTTAGGACTGGGAGTTACAGTTGCCTGTTTCTGGTGGCAATACCACTTTGACCAGTTCAGCTCATCTCAAACAGCAGTGTCATTAATCCTACACAGCCAGAGAGGTACAAGCAGCCATCCAGAGAGGCCCAGTAACTCAGGGTAACTGTGAACCAGAGATTTATGCTGCAGTAAAATGGCTAAACAGCTTTCCACTGGACAGTCTGGTACTGTTTACACTGTGCCAGAAAGCAGTGACTTTTGAAATACCTTGAAAATATTTTATGAAGCAAACCAAAGTGCTCTGGGTCACAGCATGAAAGTAAACATTTAGGCAGACCCCTATAAAGCAAGCATCAGTCTTACACCTCTTGGGTACTTCTTGTCAGGTGGGGTGAGTCAAGAGCAACTCCAAGGACAGTGGAGAATGTACATAAATGCTTACTGCACTATGGGCTTAGTCTTTAATGGAGAACAGTCACTCATTTCCTGTATAGCCACACATCTGAAACCCTGACACATTCAGGTGGACACCTGCAGGGATAAGACAAGAAGATACTTATCACCTTTCATACTTGCATGAGTAGTGGCAGAAGTCATCTGATCCAATACCCGTTCAGTCTCTCAAATAACTGCAGCTGTTCCTATCCATTTGTTTTGCAATGTTTCCTCCAAGCNGATCAAAGGAATAGTTATATTTCTGCACTGCTTTGCTCTCCCTAGACACACCCCACTCTGCAGTTTCAGTGGTGGGGAGTACAAGTTGCTCCCTTTCCACTGAGAGTAATATTAATAAATTAAAAAAGTTTCTCTGAAAGTGCTGCCTTAGTCCAGTCCATCATGCTGTGCTTTCCCATTCGCCCTGAGGCTCTGCTGAACCATTCACCACCTTCTTGACTTTCTTCATGCCCTCCATTACTCCTGAAGTTGTCACCCTGGAAGAGAAGGGAGAAGCATCAGACCTTGAACTGTAAAATCCGTTTCAGCAACAGCTCACACCCATCAAACAACACTTCTCACGTCTCTTTACCCACACCGAGCAGTTCCCATGTTTGATCTCTTGTACCACCCTGACACAGCACAGGGGGGTGTTGGAAGCACAGCCACTGTCCTTGAGCACCTCAAGGCCCTTCCCATCTATCATTAAACTAAAGCAGCAAGTAATATTGGCTTATACTTCGAAAAAGGTAACAGGGGTGGTAAAGCAGTTAAACCAGGTGTTTATTTGCTAAATTTGAGCAGTTCACTTAAAAACCCCCTTCCACTATGCAGTGGCCACCCTTATTTCTGTGACTTTCTTTTGCATTTTAATAGGTACAACATATTACACAAATACACACGTAGTGGACAGTGCCCCAGATGAACCTTATTAGCTTAATGAGCACCAGCTCCTCTTAATAGCAACATGAACAGCAACAAAACAGAAGTTATCCTTTTTATACCATCCAAGTCTGTATATGCCATGGCAATCTGACCACTAAACTACAAAGCCTCACAATACCATTCAATATTAGGTAGACTGAACTGTTTATCCAGGCAGAACAGCACCATTCCTCTTGGAACTTCCTTGGCCCTC
>WAAG01005067.1:0-14087 GCA_013390105.1 Tichodroma muraria
TACTGCATTTACATATGCAGTTACATATGGTGTACTATATTCTTTATACACTAGAATTGCAAATTTCTGCTCCTAAAATGGGGTTCTGTCTTTGGCATATTTTAGATGAATTGCTAAGATGCACTCCTTTTTCAATGCAAACCTTTCACACCCGAGTGGTAGGAAGGCTGCTGTGCAGCACAGCTTTCAAAAGGTACTTGACTTACCGAAACTGCTATTGGAGACGAAGTAGCTGGTTAGAGTAACAGGGTGGTGGGTTGTCACTATAATTTTTCTCTTCTGTTTCCAGAACATCAGTTCTGTGGTAATTAAATTATTTTAAATTGTTTGTGGCGTTTGTGTGACATTTTCCCTGTGGTTGTAGGAAGGAGGATACAATGAACTGCGAGTGTCTGCAAGAATGCTTATAATTTTTAGTGAACAGTACATAACTGAAACATTCATGCGAAGTTCATGGTGTAATAGGTTCCTTCTTTGCAAATGTTGTATAATAAAGATGTCTTATTAAAGTGAATTAATACACCAGAGAAGATTCTTATTTTAAAAGTTTCCTGAATCCCCACAGCCTTTTTATATCTTCATTAGAGTTATATTTGAAATTTAGCAAAAAAATGATTACTTGTAAGTTTTTTAGTTTTAGGAGCAAATCCCTTTTATTAAATCCATCTCATTAAGATTTAATTATTAAGGTTAAGAAACCTCCCACAAGAATTTGAGAGCTCTTCTCTGAAAGACTCAGTCTGAAAGACCCACTGCTGGGAAGTTAAAAACAGAATTGCAGTCAGAAATACTCTTCTGGTTTAGGTATAACAATAAAATGTGGGATTATACTTGTTCTGAAGTGCTTAAAATGCATACAATAATATTTGCCATGTCCTTATATTTTTCTCTGTTCAAATATTTCATTAACGCTTCCCTCCAGTTCAGAGTCAGTACAACTCTTGTGCCAGGTATTAACAAAATCAAGTAGGAAACTAGCAACAGTGTTCACTGAAGTCAAGGTTTCTTGCTAAGGACTTCTTGTTAATGAATAATCATGCCCTCACAGTCTGTAAGATGTACAAACCAGATACAAAAGTCTGATGAATAAACCCCTAGTGTTATTTTTTGAGAATCAAAAGAAAAACCCAACCCAACCCAATGCAACCAAAAAAACCCAAACCAAAACCTTTCCTTATCACAAAACACAGGAACTGCAAATATTATACCACAGAAAATTTGCTGTGTTTTTAAAGTACAGAAATCTTGATTAGCTGTAACACAAAATATATTAAATAGGTCTACGTTTTGCTCTTCATGTTAAAGTAGGTTTCACAACATCAGAAACTCTGATATTTTAGTACTTATATAGAAACTTTTTAAATGGCATTTTCTAAAAAGTTTTGAACACTCTCCATTAAAACTGTCAGTCTGTTGAATTTATGTCATTAAGGCTAATGCTGAAATTTCACATTTGAATGAATAAGTCATACATTGTTAATACTATAGAATCTTAAATAATGATTCACTGTTGTCCTGGTTTAGGGACAACAAAAAATAAAAAGATGTTAAGTGTCTCAGAAAATCCAGCTATGAGGGTTTTTAATCCGAAGGGAAGAATGGTATAAATACAATTTTGTGTGCTGTTTGTAATCTAGAAAAAAATATTTAAAAATTAAGTTTACATGTAGGTACTTATGTGGGACTATATACTGGCTGAGGGAAAAGAAAACCAAATTTTCAAATTTTCCTTTCTTCTTTTTCAGGTCAGAACTGTGGAGGCTTAGTACAGGGACCAAATGGTACTATAGAAAGCCCTGGATTTCCTCATGGTTATCCAAATTATGCCAACTGCACATGGATCATTATCACAGGAGAGCGTAACAGGATACAGTTGTCATTTCATACTTTTGCCCTCGAGGAAGATTTTGATATTTTGTCAATTTACGATGGACAACCACAGCAAGGCAATTTAAAAGTGAGGTAAGGTGCCTTTTTTCTTTCCCAGTTTCTTTCTGTCTGTCGCTCTTTACCTTTCTTTCTCCTGAGTATATGTTCTGATAATATCTTAGAACATATATTGTGTTTCCTTGGTTCATCCCCAGGCAAGGGGACAGTAGTGGTCCAAGATCTCCCAGAGAAAGATGTTAATCCAAATTTCAGACTTTTATGGCCCTAGCTTGTGTATCAGTAACATCAGTTGTACTTAAAATTTACACAGTCTAAGGTCAGTTTTGGTGAAGGCCCTGAGCACAGAAGTATTCCATGTTTCAGTGTATTATTTTTATTTTTCTGCTGGTGGAATCCAGGTTTTGCCAAGAGTCCTTTTCTTGAAGGCAACAGTCACCTGTTTTTGAAAGAACTCTTACTGAGATGAGCCACAAATTGTTTGACATTGCCAAAATTGAAAATCTTCTCCATTAAGCAGCTAGGGATCTTTAAAGGTCAGAAACTGGTGTGTCTTATCTGTCCAAATACCACTGAGGTCATAAAGAGGCTTTATGGAAGCTTTTTGATCTTGAAGCTTTTCACAGCTTCAGGTTTTGAAACAATAATTTCATGGGTGTCTTGTTGTAAGTTCCTCAGTCATTTTCTGAACCTGGACTGCAGAGCTGGAAAGCAAATGGTGCTTTCAGTGCTGCTCTGTCATTTTCTGTTCAGGCATGAGATTTACTGAGTACTGTAAAACACTGCTGTCAGTTCTGTTGTCTGATTACCCTTTTATATGCTGCTGATTTATACTATAGTGCTAAAACAAATGTGGGAGCATCACCAATTTATTCCGCATTTTAGTGGGTATCATCGCCGGATATTTTTGACAAGAACAATGTTCTGATTGATTGTTAACTCAGTTCAAAAAGTTCTGAAAACTTTGGAAGGTAGTACACAGCTACCAGTGATTTAGATTCACAGTGTGTGGGCTTCATTTACTGTACTTAACTGACCTTTAGTACTTGTACCATCAGTATAAAGGAGAAATATTTCTTTTTTAGTCAAATGTTTTTATTAGCATTATCTAACATGCCTGCTTGTTTTGTACTAATCTCAGTAGAAAATTGTTTAAAGGAAGAGCACCAATAAAGCAGATATTTTGTTTCTCATTGCTTGTATTTGCCATTCAGTTACCTTCACTAATGGTATTATGAAGAAAAAAAACATTTGTTGGCTTTGCAGCATGCAGAAGTTAGCATAGCAGAATTTGAATGACAGGTTTCTATTGACTTCTCATATCCCATGTCATACCCTTTGTTGTACAAAGAACATTCACAGGTGTACACATGTGCAGTTACACATTCCAAGACAATTCCTTTGGCAAATATTGGAAAATTATAGTCTTGGTCTTTTAGCTGACAGCATGCAGATGCAAGAGAGAATCCTGGAAGTTCTACTTCAGGGTATGCACTTCTTTTACCCCATAGTTAAAATATTCCACTACATTTTGGATAATTGTGTTTCTTTAACCATTATGCAAAATCTGGAGGTTTTCCTTTAAAATATTTATGTGTATTTATATCACCATCACAAGCTATAACAATTAAGTAATACTCCATATTTTGTATAGTATTTTTTTCAGCTGCTATAGCAAAATTGAGTAAAAATGAATAGTACGTTCAACCAGTTTATTGTGCTGCCTGAGGGACCTTTCAGTATGCGAAATGTGCACCAGGATACTTCCACTACTTATTGATTGTAAAATCAAAAACATAGAAACACATATAAAATATATTGAAATGATTAGGCAAAGGAATAAATTGGCTTAGGCCATTAGTGTGGAGAAAGAAAAGCAAAATAGGGAGTGATTACATGTATATGAACTTTGGTTAAGGCTTTATTAAAGCATGTACTGGTTTAAGGGATAAATTACACCTGATAGTAATCACAGGTATTTGTAAGCTATAAAGATGTTTAGAATTAAGATATTAGTGAGAAGAATAGAGTAAACAGAAGATAAAGTACTAAAAAGTGCTATTTTGCATCTTCCTATTTTTCTAGAAAAAAAATCCAACTAGCATTCTGGAATTCTGTGTAATTCTGAGACATGTGGCCCAAAATTGTCCTTAAAAGATTGCTACAGTGGCTTTATTTTTATCATTGCAAGATCATAGAACAAAAAACAGGATTTGATATAACATGTAATTTATATATATATATGTATATAAATATACATATATATATATATATTGTGCATATCAATATACATATATTTCATTCAGGAGTGCAGCACAAGCTGGGATCTATCCATCCGGGGAGCAGGTCTGTGGAAAGGGACATGGGGGTCCTGGTGGGCAGGAAGCTCCATGTGAGCTCCTGCAGAGAAAAGCCAGCAGGGTGCTGGGCACATCTGCAACGGCATCACCAGCAGAGATTAACAAGCCACTGTCCCACTCTGCTCAGGGCTTCTCAGGCCACACCTGGAATACAGTGTTCAGTTTTGCTCCCACTATACAAAAAGACGTGGACAGGCTGGAGAGGGTCCAGAGAAGGGCCACAAAGATGATCAATGACTGGGAAGTTGCCATGTGAGGAAAGACTGAGAGAATTGGGCTCGTTCAGCCTAGGGAAGACTTTGTCACCATGGCCCAGTACTTAAAGGATGGCTGCAAAGAAGATGGAGACTCCCTTTTTTTTACAACAAGTTTCATGGAAAAAATTAGGGGTATAGGGTACAAATAACTTATGTGTAGGTTCCAAATGGACACAAAAATAAATTTTTTCACAAAGAGAAACATCAGCCATTGGCATAATCTCCCTAGGGAGGAGGTGGATTCTCAGTGTGGAACACCTTTAGGATTCAGCTGGACAGGGTGCTGGGCCATTTTAGTTAGACTGTGCTTTTTCCAAGAGAGGTTG
The DNA here is from genome assembly GCA_013390105.1 of Tichodroma muraria. Classification (NCBI taxonomy): domain Eukaryota; kingdom Metazoa; phylum Chordata; class Aves; order Passeriformes; family Sittidae; genus Tichodroma; species Tichodroma muraria. The sequence goes on from WAAG01005067.1 coordinate 4,831, forward strand.
GCTATATCAACCAGATGGTATATCAGATAATTCTTGAGGAACCTTCCCACATGGAATTCTATGACTATGAAAAAGAGGAAGTTTTAAGTCCATTGCCACCTGTTATGGTAATACTTTGTTGCATAATGTAGTCTTAATTCCATAGACAAACATGAAGTTAGATAATTGATTTCATCATCTATTAGAACCAAAACAAATATTTCAGTTCTATATTATTGAAAGAAACTTACATTAAAGCAAAAATATTGCTTTATCAGTTGATGGAGAAATATTTCAAAATATAACTACATTCTAATTTAACTGAGACAAGATGCAAAATATATTTTTGATTTGTGTATGATATTCTAAGGAAATTTTAATTTTCTATATGCAGTTAATTGTCAATGTATAGAACTCATACAAATGAAGCAGAGATACAAGAGGGGTGCACTGAGACAACACTTATTTTTCAGATGTATTCCTTGTGGATTGTTTCCCTATGAAAGCTTCGTATTCAGTAATTCAGTGTAATCCAGGAACAAGGAAATATTTATTTTGACTTTTTTCTTTGTCATATGTATCAGATAAAATAGTGAATGGCTCTATTTTTAAACAGAAAGGAGAAATGTATCAACAGGACATAGAGACACAGGTCATCTGTGAAGAGGCTCAGCATAAAGGCAGATGTGAACTGACAATATTGACCTATTGACTGCCAATAGATACATTACCTACCGCAGACAAGTGAATTCAAAACAGACATCTTAATAGTTTTTAAATTTCAAAACTCATTTCAGGACTAATACCTGTGCAATAAACTCTGGAAAAAACTTTTTCAGTTAATCGTTTAGACAGTCCTAAAAAACTTTTAAAAATGGATTCCAATAAATTTGTTTTCTTCTCACACAGCAAAGCTGCTAATTAAATTATATACACTAATGGGAAGACACAAATGCACAGATGTGATTTTTTTTACCATGTGTATGCACATCTGTCAATTTTTTTAGACATATGTAATATACATTCTTTGGAAAGAGATTTTAAAATGTCCACCTGACTTCATGGTTTCTCAGGCCTTCTAAGTGTTATTTAGTTTACTGCAGCCTAGCTAATAATATAATAGATGCTGCTTGTTATTACTCATATCAGTTGAAGTTACCAGTTTTGTTTTAATGGAGCAGTAATGCATATGATGAAATTTGCTAATGTAACGTAATAAAACTATAGTTTACCAAAAAATTTTCTGACAAGAATATATAAAATGTGTGCTTAATAGCAATATATTCCCTCTGCTTTCTTGAATCATGCAGCAATAATAAGAATTAAATATGAATTATCCACAGTATTCACTTTTCCCTGTCTCCAGCAAGCAATAAAACATATCTATATTCTGCACATCATAATCTAAGCATAGAGGTAAAACTTAAAGTCTGAGCTCTCACTTGCTATTAAACCTCTTTTCTTTTATCTTAACAAACCATGATTTATCATGTATGCAACATTTTCAATTTTTTTATTTGTTTTTGTTCTGTTTATTTGTTGTTTATTATTTGATTGTTTCTTCAGAAACCATTTCTGTCTTCCATCTCTCCAGGGTCAAGAGAACAGTGAAGCAATGATGGGGTGATTGACTTTTCTACAGAACTGCTGACACTGCAGAAGCAAGAGCTTTGTGCAGTTTAAAGTTCTTATTTCTCTTTTCTTTCCCCATGAAAATGACATATGTATTTATTTTTTACTTTTTTTTTTGCACATCATTTCCTACAAAGTATAGAAGACTTCTGTGTGTGTAAGCTGGTGGCTGTGAAGAAAAGAGTATAGATTCCTATAGCAGCATTTTTCCAGCTGAAGCTTACCTAGAACACAGCACAAAGTAACAGGATAGTGTTCAAATGTTCAAGATTATTGAATAATTTCAGCAGAACATTCTGGTACTTCATATATCTGTAGGAAAAGGAAAGCTATTACTTTATATTATACAATTATTACTGAGTTCCTGCCAGCAGACATGCCAATCAATGACTACTGTTCCTTTTTTTATGTTAATCATGGAATCACAGAATAAAATACAGAATTGCTTGGGTTGGAAGAAACATTAAAGATCACCTAGTTCCAAGCCCCTGCAATGGGCAGGGACATCTTCCACAAGATCAGGTTGTTCAAAGCCCCATCAAATTGAACTTGAATACTACAAGGGGGAGTGCACACACAGCCTCCCTGAGCAACCTGTTCCAGTGCCTCAAAACCCTCTCTAGGAAAGAATTTAGCATCTAATTTCCTAATACCTAATCTAGAGCTCCCCTCTTTCAGTTCAAAACCATTGCACCTTGTCCTGTTACTCTTTACTGTATAAAAAGTCCCTCCTTTTTACAAGTCCTTTTCCTCCTTTCCTTGAAGTAGTGGAAGGCACATTGAGGTCTGCCCGAAGCCTTCTCCAGGCTGAACAACCCCAGCTCTCTTAGACTGTCTTCATAGGAGAGGTGCTTCAACCTTCTGAATATCTTTGTTGCTCTCCTCTAAATAAATCAGATTTTCCTTAGGTTTTTCACCTATTAATGTATTAGGGAGAAGAAACTTTTGTAGTACAGGGCTAAAATGTGATTCATTATACATTACATAGCTCTTTAAGGAAAGAAAGCAAGCTATGACCTGATCAGCTAAATGCTGACAAATAGTTCCTGCCAACATGAAAAGTGCATGTAATGGAAAGAAAGATAATTTACATGTGCAATTCTGGCAGGTTCGAACTCATGTTTGGAGTGTTGTTGAATTTTTTTTTTTGCACGTGTGGATAAAAGGTAAAATACCAATTTCCAAAATTTTAGCTTCCCTATTCAAAATCATGAGCTTTTCTAATTTTGTTGGCAAGGCTACACGCTAAAAAGATTTATTAAAAGTTGTACTAAATATAAAGTCAAATAAGGGGTCTTCTTACTAGCAAGCCAATTATTCACCAATTATTATAGCACATATTAATTACATGTTTTTAAAAGGCTGATATTAAATGATGGCCGACTAAAAAGGATTTCTTCTTTCCCTCCAAAACCACGGAACTCGCACCTAAAAAAATCTATTTCACATTTAAGGAATTATTATTTCTTGGGAGAAAAAAAATAGATTAATTTAAGAAGGCAAAGCAGTGCATGAATGCATACTGTAATATTCTTCATCAGTTATTTATTGCTTTTTTTAGTGTAGTTATTTAAGTCAGCATGATAAGATGCATGTGAGACTCACCATAGTGAAAAAGTGAAAATGTAGCTGTGCTCAATTTCTTTGTCCTCTTGGAGCTCTCTTTTTAGTTTGAAACTGGTCATAGTATATCTTCAAAAAACATATAGGTGTTGCTTCTTTGCCTCTTCCATACTTTTGAAACTGAACCTGTATAAGTGTCAACAGTGGTTTGATGCATTTGTATGTAGTACTGCACTATCAAAAGTATTACAAGTAAGGATTTAGAAGATGAGAGCTGGGATATGGTTCCAAAACAGACAACTTTCCAACTAAACAGGTGATAGCATTAACTCAATTACTGGTTGTAGAAAGAATTTTTATTCTCAAATTCATTAAGTTTTGAGAGTGAAGACATTTGCTGCCCTTTATTTTCCGCCATCTAAACATATATTACACATACAGAGTGCAGTTTTATATTAGTATTTCTGCATCTCTTCTGTTTTGTTGAAAAAGATAAAATTTTTATTTTAAGTTATATATGTTGAATTTACATGATTATGTATGGAAGCCCTGCTGATCAGCATTCCTAAATACTGTGTATACAATAATTATTGCAACTGTCCTTGGTCAGACATCAGTCACTTCACTTTGCTTATATTCTGACTGCAAACTAATAATTAAATTACAGCCATTACAAAATTTTAAGCTGGACTTCTCAATGAGAATAAAGTCCAGTTATCAAAATCTGTCCCGTTTTGATTTGTTGCTGTACATCCTTATTGTGGTATTTTCTATAATTCCTATGTAACTGTGGTAGATAATTTTCAATTAGTACATAACCTGTGTGCTATGAAGAATTTTGGATGCTTGTTTGTTTTAGAGAGGAAAAACATATTTTATATGGTGACTGTCAAATTAAAGGGGACCAAAAAACCTTTATAAAATGTAGCAATCTTATTTCTGATGCACATAATTAGGTTAAATTGTGAATCATGTTCTCTTGCTGTATCTGGTAATTACCTGCTTGCCTTAACTGAGCCTTGTGATTATTGACTGTATGATCACAGTGTGGGTTTGGATCCCTCTGTGCTGGATAGGGACGTAGTGATCATGGGACAGATAGAACATCAGAAATGTTCAAGCATTTGAGGAGAATTCTGCAGTCCCTTATTTCTGAATTTCTGCAGTGGAAGTTCAGCATCTTCTTCCCTGTCATCCAGTCACACACAATCAATTCCTCTTGTAAAGCAAATTTTGTAGACAAGTGTTCTCATAATCTTGCAGTTTCTCCAGATATTACTTGGAGACTTTCCTCAGTTTTCATACTGTTTGTGTTCACAAGAGTATCTGCTGACATTATTAGGGGCCTTGGGTTTTGACAGTTATGTTTTTCCCACTTACTTCAGTCTAAAGTATACTTCTGCTGGCATCCCAGATTATTCCCGTGTTCATACTTGCATTTGAGTGAAAATTATATATTCTCATCTCCATTCAACTCAATGAATTCATTAAGAATGCTAACTAGACAGTGGCTAACTGGAGCACTATAATAAGTATAATAAGACTGACTCTGATCATAAAGCAATTTGAAGAGAAATGTTGATGATAGGCCCAAATACAAACCAGGCAGGGAATGCTCTCTTTAAAACTTCTCCTCTGTCTACAAACCTCATTTATACGTTTCTGTCATTCATAAAAAAAGATAATTTAAAAAACAATCTTCTGTTTATCTCCCACACCCTTAACACACACACATATGCACTGCTGGACATTTTTTGAGAATCTAGTGTGACCAGAATCATGAAAGAAATGCAAAATGGCAAAGAAATGAAAGTAACAGATGCCAATATTAGACTGCCTGTTATATCTTATTCTTAGATGTATATCTTAGTTATATCTTAGTTGCTAAGATGGGCTTCTCTTGGCTTCTGAAGTAGAATATGCATATTAAAGCCATAAATAAAAAAATTGTGATGAATTTTAATGTTAATTATTAGACATTATTTACCAAAAAAATCCCTCATTTCTTGCTTTTAAGTACTTGAGATAATTCCTAAATTAATGAGAGGAATTAGGGACAAAATGGCTGGAAAGTGGCCCAGCAGAAAACGACCTGGGGGTGCAGTTTGACAGCAGCTGAACATGAGTCAGTGTGTCCCCAGGTGGCCAAAAAGGCCAATGGCATCCTGGCCTGTATCAAGAATAATGTGGCCAGCAGAACCAGGGAAGTAATTTTCCCCAGTATTTGGCACTGGTGAGGCCTCACGTCCTGCATCCAGTTCTGGCCCCTCAATTCAAGAAAGACCCTGAGGGGCTGGAGCGAGCCCAGGGCAGGGCAGTGGAGCTGGTGAAGGGGCTGCAGCACAAGTCCTGTGAGGAGCAGCTGAGGGAGCTGGGGGTGTTTAACCTGGAGAAAAGGAGGCTCAAGGGAGATCTTATCACTCTACAACTGCCTGAAAGGAGGCTGTAGTCATGTGGGGGTTGGCCACTACTCCAAGGCAACCAGCAATGGGACAAGAGGAAACGTCTTCAAGAAGCACTGGGGGAGGTTCCAGTAGGACATCAGGAAGAAAATTTTCACTGAAGATATGTGACATCCACAAATTCTATGGTCAATCTGTTCCACTGCACAGTAAACAGTTTCTTCCTAACATCTAACCTACATCTACTCTCAGTTTGAAGCCACTCTGTCTTGTCCTGTCACTACATGCCCTTGTAAGCTTCTCTCTCAATTATAGCTTCTCTCCATTTTCCTTGTAGGCTCCGTTCAGATACTGAAAGACTGAAATTAGGCTACCTCGAAACCTCCAGTCTGAACAAACCCAATTCTCTCAGCTTTTCCTCATATAAGAGGTGCTTCATCCCTTTGATCATCTTGGAGGCCCTCTTCTGGACTCACTCCAACAGATCCATGTCCTTCCTGCGCTGGAGACCCCAGAGCTGGATGCCGTGCTTCAAGTAGGGCCTTACTAGAACAGAGTAGAGGGGAAGAATCCCCTCCCTTGCCCTGCTGCTCACACTGCTTTGGATGCAGCTCAGGGTACCATTGGCTTTCTGGGCTGTGAGAACACACTGCCACAGCATGTTCAGTCTCTCATCCACCAGCACCCCAAGCCCTTCCTGGCAGGACTGCTCTCAATTGTTCATCCCCCAGCCTGGATAGGTATCAGGGCTGCCACATCCCAGGTGCAGCACCTTGCAACACACTGCCACAGCATGTTCAGTCTCTCATCCACCAGCACCCCAAGCCCTTCCTGGCAGGACTGCTCTCAATTGTTCATCCCCCAGCCTGGATAGGTATCAGGGCTGCCACATCCCAGGTGCAGCACCTTGCACTTGGGATTGTTAAACTTCATGAGGTTCTGGTTCCTCTTGATGACATTATGTCCTTCAGGTGTGTCAATAGCAGCACTCAGCTTGGTGTCATCTGCAAATTTGCTGAGGGTGCACTCTATCCCGTTGTTTGTCTCATTAGTGATTATCCTTTACTATACTTAAAAATTGTAACAGTTTGGTGTTTTGAGAGTGTTCATCAGAAGGAAAAATGAGACAAGATCGTTGCTTTGTTCATGGTGATGAAGTAATGAAGTAGGGATTCCCAAGAGAACTGTGCAGGGACCACGTGTTCCCAGGTTCAAGGTAAAGAGGACAGACATCCTTGTCCCGTAGTTTATAAATTTTCCATCATAAAATTGATTAAAATTTCCTGTTAAAAATACAGGACTTTTCTTTGCATTTAGGCTGCAGTATGTGAGAAAATTAATCAGATATTCCTTTGTGACAATGAACAAACATTTGTATACCTTTTTGAAATTCTGCCTTTTTTTCACTAAAGGCAGATGATTGCCCAATATCTAATAGAAGAAATTACAAAAACTGTCTTATGATGGAGGGCAAATACTGTGGAAATCATTGATTAGTAGCATAATTTTAAGTATCAAAAGAGGAAGAGTTATTGGAGTGTCACAGAAAGCAAATTATTTTAAAAGAAAATTGTTTTTAAAGGTAAATATTCATTTTTTAAATGACAGAACTGTTAACCAGAGAGAACAGTAATATTAAACAAAATTATATTTCTAATGAAGTCCAAGGCATTTGAGCAACCTGGTCTAGTGGAAAATTCCCTGCCCATGATAGCTTTGGAAATGGATGATCTCTAAGGTCTCTTTCAACCCAAATAATTCTGTGATTCTATGAGTATGTTGGAAAATTTATTCACAGGGTTTTAGTTAGAGCACAATTCTTGTGCGCTATTAGATATGTGAGACAAACCTGTGCAACCAAGTTATAAAGTATCAAGGGCAGTAGTAAAGCAACCATCCTTTCACTCAGAGAGACCATCATTTCACAGCCAATGTAGTGAAAGAAAGATTTTTGTTCATACTTCTCACATTTAGTTTTCTATGTTATGTCTTTCAAAATCCTAATATTGGCCTACAAATGACATAGTACATTAGTTAGATTGCTAAATTTTATTCAAAATTATAAACGTAAGTAGTGATATTGTGTGTATATCAAACATCATACCAATCACTTTTAGGCTGCACAAAATATTATTTAATATTTGTAGTAGGAAAGAATTATTATCTTAATTTTGCTTGATCTTGAAAGGGGTAAAGTACCGAAAAAGATGTTTTTAAAAAAGGCTTAGTTTTTTAAGTAACCTTGAAATTCAAACAACCTTGTTTCAAAGTAACCTTGAAATTTCAAACAATGCCACTGAATAAGCTTAATATCGCTCTGTACAGTAAAAGAATATGTTGCTTGGATAAAATTTACAGTGTGCAGTCCTTCAATAAATGTTCCACAGCATACAGCATGTGAGGCTCTGAGAAGCATGGCATTTAACAAGAAAACCTCTCTCAGCCATAGCTTCATGTTTTTTTCCTGTAGAAATCATTGAAAATGTATGAAGAAAATATTCCCTTTCCTTATAAAGATAAAACACCAGGCCGTTAAAACATCATGCCATTAAAATTTCCTTTGTGTGCTACAAGCATGAAAGAGCAAATTGAGCATAACAAGTAAACACAAGGACCATGAATAAGATTTTTTGTTTGTTTGTTTTTTTGTTTTTAATGTTTTAGGGCCTTTAGCCAAATATTCTAATATCATGCTGTGTGAAAAAGATGTTGGTTTCTCTGCTTGCTGTGAGATCTTCCAAGTTTGGAAGAAACTGCCACTCTGAAAAAAAATTATGAAAGAATACATTACCATGAATAATTCAATGCTCTCTAGTGAGGAAAGAAAAGCAAGTTATTTACATATAAAATGAAAAAATTACACTCCATCAGTGAATGAGTATCTAATATCAGATTGAAAAGGGGCCAGTTTTGGGATGGTGCATGGGACGTTTGCATGTGAATTCCTAACTTATAATTAAGTCAATCGCAGCATTCAGTCTACAGTGACCTACCATTGATGACAGTGAATGGAAACAAATGGATGCAATTGTCTAGCAAATTGAATTTCAACCTCGATAACAGTTAAGCATCTTATTAACAAGGGTTTTAGAAGAGGTGTAAGACCTTGTAACAAGAGCAGAAACTGTGGCTTCAAGGTGAAGTCCCCAACTCCAGTTTTCGATTGTGATAGTGACTGCATAGCAGTGACTGAAGTTAGAAAGGTTCAAAGAGCAGTGATAGTGCCACTCTTTTCCCATTGTTCACAATCTTCACAGCTGATCTATGTCTTACTATTTCTTTTCAATCCAAGGTTTCTTAAAGTTTTTGTCTCCATCTACCCATAATTTCTATGGAAATTACTTTTGTATCAATCCAGGACTTGTGTGGCTGCTTTTATGTTTTACCTAACTTTTTTTCCTGGTCTTATTTCAAATTTCCTACCCATGATCTTTACACATCTACCAAAATAAAATTTGCCTCACACAATAATTTGTAATTTTTTTAGGAGAGAGAATCTTTTAAACATGACTATTATGAATCAATATTTGAGAGACATGTTGAACTGGAAAGTTAATGCATTTGAGTGGACACAAACTAAGTCTGTGCAACTCTGCAAATTATAGGCAACTATGCTCTTTTTCTAAATCCCAAGAAGACTAGGATTCAGTGACCAAAAAAACCCCCCAAAAAGTGACAAAA
>WAAG01005069.1:0-13366 GCA_013390105.1 Tichodroma muraria
CACAGCAAAAAAAAAAATTTGTTGGTTTAACCAGAACACAAAAAATGGGGAGGACTCTTGGGGTGTTTTTAAAGTCTGTTACACAAAATAGTGGGGTTTAATGCAAATCATTTTAATAATACACTTGTAATGTAACCATAAGAGCGGTGTCAGAAGTCCCTGCAGCAGAGGCAGAGACCAGTGCTGGTGGGTAGGCAGGAGCAAAAGCAGTGAGGGAGGAGAAAGGAACCATATAACTCTTCTGCCAATCTCAGTACTAGAGCAAACGTGTTGTAGACTTCTGCAAAGGCTCAGATCCATCCACAAGGATGATCCATGGGGTGACTTTTTTTGACCTACTTGTTTAAAATGAGTTAATCTCATTAGGTACACACAGGCAGTAGTGGAGTCATTTCATCTGCTTTTATCTTTGCACGGGATGTAACAGTGAAGTTGCTTAAACTCTGAAGGCTCCTGACTGTAGTCTAAGCTTCCAGTATTTCCAAGACAGCTGTATACACTGTTTACACATAAAATATACCCCTGCACTACACATGACATCGATATCAAGGTTAAAAATAGTCACTTTGTTTTTTTTACAGATGACTGAATAGACACCTAGGCGGGTTGGGATATGGTATGAAGACTCTCATCACAGAGATCAAGGGTTCAAATGTATTCAAAATCAATACTAACTGAGAATTACTACATTTGGGTGGTCTATGCAAAATGAATGGTGGTTCTAGCCTAATTTCTAGTTGACAGATCTATGTGTCATCAAAAAAATCCCATCATTGCATTTGGCGTTCTTCACACAAGCCTCAACACAGAAGCCAAAAACAGACTGGGCACAGAGGTGGAATTAATCTCTTGTGAAAGGTCTCTAGTTGGTCCTTCCAAAACAGAAATAAAACAGATTACGGAGGTAGTTTGAGGAATACTGAAGTGTTAGTTCTTGTAGTTGGCTCCTTACTGTGACTAAAAGAGAGGGCAGAATTTTCATGGTTTTTATCCAGCATCTTTTCATACGTACCAAATTGACTTTTGCAGGGGAAAAGATATAAGAGGCTTATTTGTGCTACCAAGTTAAGATTGTCACAGCAGCTCCCTTAAAAACCCCACCAAGCTGTAAGAATTTAATCCAGGCTAAAAGCTGGCAGAACCGTTCTCAGCCCTCAAGTATGCTTTAAACCCCATTAACAAATATGTGTTAGGCTGTGTTAGGCCACTTCTAAGCTAAAATACTCTAGGCTAAATAACGAAAATAAAAAAGTCCTTTCATCTGAGTGTGGTATGCAAAGAAGAAATTGAATGTCAAATATTATATGGTTTAAAAAATATTCCTGTGTCTGTGCATCAAATGAGGAAGCTTTGACAAGTGTTTCTGATTAAGTCTGAGGATACTTGAGTGGTTCTTTTTGCTTGAACTGCAGGGAATATGTTATCAGCAGGTCCTGAAGACAGATCACAGAGAACTTTAAAAAATGTGAGTGATAACATTTTGAAATAACTGCAGAACTTTACTGCCATGAAGAAAAAATATGTAGATTTGGCTTACTCCCGATGGGAAGATGAGCTGCATAGTTTTGTGCAGCTTGAAGGCGTTAAATTTGCCTAGTGGGAAGACCAGTTAAAAGAGAATTACAGGAGTTTAAGCATGAAAAATAAGAGCAGGCTGCACATCAGCACTCTCAGTTCTCAAGCATATATTGTTAACCTTAATTCTTGTTTGCATTTCTCAAGTGAAAGAAGAAAGAAAACTGATGATTTTAAGAAAAAATTACCGCCTTATTTGCCCATTAAAAAACCACAGTATTTTTCAACACTCAGGTGTGCCCTTCATCTTTCAAGACATCATGAGACTGAAAAGCTCAAAAAGCTTACCAGATACATGCTTTTAAATGGCATATAAAGGGCTGGATCTGAAATCTACTTTAGGCTTCTTTAAGCTCTGAAATTGTGATGCCTCTCATTTGCTGTGGCCCTCTGCTACTCTGCTTTGATGTCAGAAGAATGGGTCCAGATGTGAACCAGGCTGAAACCCAGTCTGCAGCAAGCTGCTATCTTGTCTAAATTGATCCCGGCATAAGCAATGAGGGATGCAGGAACCCAGAGCTTGATGTGGACAGCATCCCACTAGATATTTAGGTTTGCCAAAAGCAAACGGACATTGCATACAAAACAGTTTTGAGCCATGTGACCCATGAAAAAATACATCTCACCAAAACCATTAAACATGCTCCAAGTTCCTTAATCAGAAATGCTTCTGTTCTGTATATGTTTAAAGAGAAAAAAATCTTACGAAAGATACTTCAGTGAGCCATGGCACATTTATGGGAAGTATGCTAGATAAGCTAATATACTTTTTTTCTATCTCTAAATAGCATGGAGCTAAACTGTAGATAAAAATAACAATCTGGGAGTACAGCATGTTGATAGGAGAGTTAGTGCAGAAATACCAATGTTCCACTCACACTTTCCAGAGATCATACAGTCTTAAATAACAACTCATAGCCCAAATCTGATTTACACGAATGTCTGTAGTGGATCAAATAATCCCTAGATGAGCTCCCTAAGTAGTCAGTAAAAAGAAGGAGGGTACTTCATCCTGATTTAGCTCATAGCTCGAGTGCTGCTTCAAGAGGCCTCTTCCACAATGATTGCACAGTGAAAGGGACATGATTGCTCTGGTGCCCAGTTGGTGAGAGCCAAGGTCTGGCCGAGGACTGCTCAGAGGACTGAGGGGAAGAGGGAAAAATGGCTCTTTGCTCCCAAAGCAAACACAGGGTTTACAGAGGAAAAACAGCTCTTTTGGAGTCACTTAATTAAGCCTTATATATGATATATGTGCAAAATGTACACGTATGTTTTGTATCTAGGGGGGAATATTTGTAAACCTCTGTACTGGTTACAGGTGTATTGGTGCTGGCAGAGATGCATCTGCAGCCCCAGGACAGAACCTAGTGGGACACGTGGGCCTTGTGGGAAGCTGCAGCCCATGGGGACCCCACAGTGGGGCAGATTTATCCTGAAGGACTGCATCTAGTGGGAATGCCCCAGGCTGGACCAGGGAAACGATGTGAGGAGGGAGTGGCAGAGAGGAGTGGTTATGGACTGACTGCAGCGCCCCATTCCTCTGCAGAGCTTAGGGGAGGTGGTAGAGAAGTCAGGAGTGGAGAGTAAAGTTCAGCCTGGAAAAATAAGGGGGTCTTTTGGTGCTTTTTGGTTTTGTTTATCAACCCAACTTTATTTTATCTGGCAACAATTTCAATTTTCCGAGGTGGAGTCTGTGTTGTCCGTGGCAGTAATCGGCAAGAGAACTCTATGACTCATGAGCTTTTGCATCCCATTTTCTCTGCTGGGGAGGGGAAAGTGACTGAGCAGCTGGGTGGGTATCTGGCAGCTGGCCAAGGTCAACCACAGTCTCACAGCAGCAAATGAATTGCCAGAGCTCCAATGTGTACCTTGTTTACTGTGGTATTTAACCACAGAAGAGAAAGCTGCTTATTGTCTCAAATTACCTATGAGAATCTGATTATGGTACAACATTCAGCATTTATGAGCCAGAGAGGCATCAGCTGCCTCTATCAACCCTGAAAAGAGAGCTCTTCTGAAACGTGCCAAATACGTGGGAGCAAGCAGGAGGGCTCTTGCCAGACACTGTCACAGAGACACTGCTCTGAGGAGGCAGTTCCTTCAATCCAGAGTGAGAGGTACGAACTAAAGTCTTGTTCTTGTCCCTGTGCAAGTGTCCCCAAGAACACAGCTACAAAAAAAAGCTGTTCCTTCAGCCCAACAGGGTGCTGAGTCCAGTGCCACATCCACTGGGACAGGAGAATGCTTCTTCGACAAGGTGGGAACTCTGCCATGAAGCACGTGTAATGTTTGTTACTTTATTTCTGGAAAATACAACAATTTACCAACATTTAGTGTTCTGGTTTTGCAGTGTCCTCATGTGCGTACAGCTAGTGAGATGTATGTCTCTCCTCTTCAAGTATTCTTCTATATTGTGAAGGCATGAAGAGGTTCCCTATGCCAGCTCCCTGCTCTCTTAAGATATCACGGATAAAAGCAGAATTTCAGTGTAATTGAGTTTTAGACCTCTCCGCTATAGGGAATGCATAGTTCTTTGAATTTATCGCTACCCAAGGAAAACCTTTCATTATTTTTTTTTAAATGCTAGGTCTGATATGTTGCGTAGTCTAACCGAAGCTTGTAATATGCTTGCTAAGATAATAGCCCCTGAGCACCTTGTGTTAACTCTGATTTATAAGTTTTACATTGGGAAAGATCTCACTGCTGCTAAGAAACTGGAAAAAGCACCTCTAATTCCACCCCCTCCATCCCTAAGTAATTTTATTGCCCAATGAGGTTTGCTTTTTTTGTGAAGTGTTGATTCAGCAAGGTATTTAACTGTGTCAGTCATTTTCCTGTTACAGTTGCTCAGCTGAAAAGAAGTTCTACCAAAAATCACAGAAAACCTTCTAAACCTGTATTGCTCACAGCTCAGAAAAGAGGCCCAGCTCCATTTCACTCCTCCAAGACCCCTCTAGGAGGAGCCCTATTTCATTACCTTCCTTATCTCCCCCTACAGCTAATGAAGAGGGGAGAATGAGGGAGAGGCAATTCCAGAGAACAGCTCCCTTATTCTCTCCTTCCCCATTAGCTATAACAAGTGTGAAGAAGCAAAGTTCTTCCCGAAGGTGTTCCACCTAAGCAGGCTGAATCCAGTACATATGAGCCAGGAAAGCATAAGCTCTTCCTGATATAATGAGCAACCTAAATATCAAAGGCCAGATCCAATTATCCTGAAGCAATTGGAGCACTAAGCTCTGACAGTCCCATGGTTCCAGAAGCAAAAGACAACCAAAATATATTTGATTGTTGTGCTGAGAGGAAGAAGCAGAATATGGGAGTCCCAAGGTTGCCTGGAACTGTGGAAAACAAGGAGAAAGTGAGATGGCTTTTGACTGTTGTCTGCAAACAGCATCCACAGGTACATTAAGAAGGAGAGACAATCAGAAGGTAACCGGTTCTGACAGTGGCTAGTCCGTAGGCATAACATTTTGTTCTGCTAAAAGCAAGAATGCCTGGGCTGTTAGGAACAGATGCCAGAGACTCTGGGACATTACATATATGCAGAGTGACAGTTAAGGCAAAACAACCCCCTCGCTGATTAGAGCCGGGGGCCCCAGGGCCACTGCTCCTTGGCGGGAAGAGACTGTACCTACCCATGTCAGTAAATACTGGCTGTGAATTGCCCTGGTATCACCAGCGGTAGTGGTTATCTGCAGTTCCCTCAAATTGTAAACCCAGACAGTGGAGTCACCTTCTCAGAGGCTCAGAGAGGAGAGGGGCTGGGGCTGCCTCAGGTCAGCCAGCTCCCTCTCGAGGGGTCCTCTGCCAGGCAGGCAGCGCGACAGGCTGAGATGGGGGACTTCCATGACACGCATGTCAGAGCTGTATCCTAAGGTTTACTGCCTCCCTGGGAAAGTGACATTGAGGTTGGAAGGGAGGTCTGTGAGCTTGACCAACAGTGCTGCATACTCTGTCTGAGCCCCTGGTGTTGGTGTTAGCCTTAGCTGCAAGTGTATAGAGAAAGGTATTAAAAGCTTTACAGCCGAGCTTCTTAATGATAAGCACTTCTGTTGTAAGGGAACAAAAGCTGGGCAGTGTGCTCAGCTCGCAAAACACAGGTTCTTCAAAGTGCTGAGAATCTCATGAAGTTGTGCAGAGCTGCCTGGTTCTGGCCACAGACCCAGGAGTCAGCTCTCTCAGAAGTCTTAAGCCCGGAATATCTAATTAATATCTCAGCCTGATAGCAGGTGGTGGGCCAAAGTGCCCCCTTCACTTCTGCAGGGAGGTGGATTCTAGGTATTCTACAGCACAGAGAAAGGGTTCTAGGCAGCATTCAGATGCTGGGAGCCCCGATGGGTGCAGAAATGGAGAAGCAAAGGAAGAGCTTCATATAAACACACGCATAAGGAGATTCTGGGCTGCCATTTTGGGGCTGAAACAAAGTTGTACATCAGATTTTGGAGATACCGAACATGAATCAGGAGCCAAAGGGAGACAGATTACCTCAACTGAAAAGATACAAAGGCATTTGCAAATGGCAAAGGCCAAGGAGCAGGACTTCAGTAAAGCAGGTGCTATAACAAGTCATATCATTTTAGACACTGTCTCTCACCTGTTTTCATCAAACTTGCCCTTAAGTCACTGTCTGGTGCAAAAAAAGATGAGAAAGTTGATGTAGGATCTCAAAGGTAATGAGGGACAGTTTTGCCTGGTTTTTTTGTTTCTGGTTTTTGTTTAACATAACTTACTGGGTGATTTTTAGAAATAAGGTAGCAACTCTGAAGTTCAGTGATGAAAAGGTAAAATTTAAGATTGCCATGTTTGTGAATTAATAATGCAGAAGAAATGTAACAAAGGTGTAAATTGAGTGAAACAGAGAGAATATGACATTTTCATTGAGTACAATATCAACATAACATTGTGAGATTCAGATAGGGAGGAAATAATTGAAAGTTTTGCCATTTAAAAGAAGAAGCGTTTGAGCCACCAGCAATATTGACAGCATGGTGATTTGTTAGAAATCTCTCCTCTTCAGTATGTTCAGGTAAATGGAACTTCATTATCATTTACATAAAGTATCAGTCAGATGCTGTTCTAAGCTTAGCTGATATACCCCTGAAGTAACTATGACAGGCAAAGGCTGATCTGGGGCTAGCTCCAGCACAGCTGAGAGCAGTGTGCTGCACTAGGGTGTGTTCTTACCTGCTAGTGGGAATGGCAGGAGCATCTGCAATGGCCATGTTTGGTAGAGGTTAAGACAATCAGTTCTAATTTGTCTTCTGCTTGGCAGTGACTTTAGATAGATTAATTAGGTGTTGATGCCATTAGCACTGCTGGAGGGGAGAGTGGTACATCTTTGTATTTGCTTGGGTTAAATAAGTCTGTCTCCCCAGAAAGGACTGGGGCGCAGTTTGGTGAGGTTCCATCAAGCCTACATGATGTGCTTGACACAGTTTAGATGCTGCAGGAATTTATCACTTGTTTTATGATCCAAAGGCTGTTGAAATCAATATTGAGAGACACACTGTCTCTGAATCAAGACTTCATGTTGCCCTTTACACTTGTGCAATAGCAGAGTTCCTCAGGATAACTGGATATGAGAATACACAAGAGAAGGTTATTTGTACAGATCTCTATAAAAATTTGAATAAACAAATCCAAGCCAGAGGTAAACATTTGGGCAACAATGTGTTGTCTGATAAAAACAGGTGGAAAATCCTCTGCTGGACTCTGGATAGGTGAATCCTGGAAAACCTATGGGCCATAGTGCAGAGTTCACCCTGCTGAGTGAAAATGCCCAGTCAAAGAGTAAGCACATGAGACAAAAAATATTGAAGCATGAGCCAAAACTGACTGCAGTAAGAAATGTCAGGAGAATAAACCTGACAATAGTTTACTGATGTTGTAGATATTGGTAGCTTGTCATCCTTTCAGTATTAACTCTGATTCTGATGTTCTCCACCTCAGAAATGATCTGACCAAGTATGTCAGTTCCAATGTTAACATAATAGTGACATGTTTTATTACACCTATTGAAGTTTATTTTTATCAAAGACTCCAGAAGCTTTGGTTATCTTCTGCTGATGAGATTTTATGCCAGTCAACAACAAAGCTCTAACATTAGAAATAGATGTAAATGGGAATTTCTCCCTGATTTTTACAATGTCTGTCCCATGCGCTGAGCTCTAAATCTCATCTTTACTAAGAATATTGTTTGAACATCTGTTTGTGCTCCAGGGAATGACTAAGAGCATTTTTATTTCCTCCTCTTTTGGTATCACATTTTTTAAAGTTTTATTTCCCCCTGCAGTCTGTCAGCCAAATCCAAATATTTCACAGGCTGGAATATTTCAGGCAGCTCTCACCTCTTCAGAAGTCCACATTAGTTTATTGCATTTAGATGGACAGTCACAGCCTGGCCTTAATTGCATCCTACAAAGCTGATGTTCTCAGTGCTAAGTCCCAGTTTCTGTGTTCCTCATGAAACACCTTGGCCTTGACCAGATCTGCCCTCTCTGAAGAAAGCTGTGAGGTGCAGGTGTGTTCTGTCCTGTCCGGCATGGGCCCCACCTCCCTGCCATCCACACTGTCTGAGCACATCTGCATGCCAGAGCCAAGTGTGGACACAGCAACCTGAAAACTATGCTGTAAATTCACATGGGACCCTGTCACATGTTTTCAGCATTAAAATTAATCACCTTCGGTCTGATAGCATGGATTCTCTGACTTTCAGATTTCTTTTGATTCCTTACATTGAAAATCAATTTTTTTCTAAGGTGCTTCCACATAAGAGTTTCAGTTCAGGCGATGAATAAGTTTTTCAAGCAAATTTCTCAGTTGTCACTCTTACTCTGCTCTGTTTCATATTTGTAGTGAAAACATGCTAACTTCTGGATGAAAATAGACCAAAATATACACTTTGGGTGCACACTGATATGCTCCAAACACTATCAGGCATTCAGTTTACAGGATTAGACTAGACCCTGTCCAAAGTAAACCCATTCCAAAATGTGTACAATTTTTTGTGACACAAAATGTCAGATCCTCTGCATCACCTGTTGTACTCTACACATCCCTTTCTATTGTGCAGCATTATACACTAATGTAGACCCAGCCTAACAGGATATTAATGCAAAGCTATTCCAGGGCACATTAAACTGTCTTAGACAAGTGGCATGTATTTGGCAATTGAAGGGTGTAATGATGTAGCGTGATAAATGGTCTGGAGTAATGTAAATTCTGGCATTTAATTTTCTGGTACTTTATTTCAAAACAATCTGGATGTGGACAGTATCAACATAATTGTAGAGATGTTTGTGAATACTAATAATAATAATACGAAAACCTGTCATCTTGAAACATAGTAAACATTCTGATTTGGATTCTCTTCTTTCATATTTTTGTATAATCTTTAGAGTTGCCCAAAAGAAAAATTAATATGAAGCACTTTCTAGTGAGCATTGTCATGCCCTCAGAAATGTGCAACAAGACACGTCTGTTGCATCCTGTGTAAGCCCACGAGCTCCTTGAGATCAGAGATGCTCACTTGCAGGAGCAGCCAGGGGCTTCACTTCTCAGAAACAGATACCTAAATCTCAACAACTTCAATGAGAATCAACTGTACCACCTGCTTATGTCCCTGGTTCAGTTTCCCCACATTTTCAGCCCTCCCAGTACCCGAACTCATGGGAGAGTTTCCATGAGAGGAAACACAATGTTCTTCCACACGTTCCTGGGAGTACTGTACCAGTGAAGTAACTCAGTCTTTCATATACCCATGCCACATAGGGAGGCACATTCACACCCCACAGACCTCAGTATTCACTAAACTCTGGCAAAGAATGGAAGCTCTTGTGCTCTTCTCTTTGCACAAGCCTGATAAAGGTAACAGGTCCAAAAACAGAACCATAGAATGAGCTGGGTTGGAAGGGACCTTAAAGGTCATATAACCCAACCTCCTGCCACAGGCAGGGACAACCTCCGCTACCACAGCTTGCTCAAGATCCCACTTCAGCTGGCCTTGGTATAGAGAAACCTTCCTGCAGCGTGGTAGGCTTTCGAATCTGTGATGTTTGGGATGAGATAAATTTAAATCGTCACAGACAGGAGAACTGGGGAAAGGTAATAGAGGGCTCGTACTTTGGAGGTGACAGAGTTCACCACAAGGTAACCAGAAGAGAGAGGGGGAAAAATCACAGTAAAAATGGAGACGGGCATTGCTTTTTAAGTCACATGTGTTCATCTAGAGGTAACTCTTTGACCCATAGGGCCTTCAGAATCTGAACCTACATTTATAGGTGTCGTGCTTGCTCCTAGCCCTGTGATCTTCAGGATGCCGGGTACAAATGTGATGTGATGGCCAGCAATTTTTCTGATGCTGTGTTTTGTTGGGTGGGTAAAAGAACATGTAGAGAGCCAGTTTCTCAGTGTATTTACTCAGAACTTAGAATGAGCAGAAACTTTAGGAATTGAAAATTTTTTTGCTTATTCCGATGCAGGGATTAGAGAACTCAGTGAAGAGTATGCCTTCTCTGTATCAATTCCCCCGATGATATTGTGGCAGCCATCATAACTACAAAAAAAAGCAAAATTGGATGGGGAACCGAGCTGAACTGAGAGCAAGAGAGTCTTTTATTCACAAATATCCGTGGGTGTGTGTTTCCCATGGAAAGACTGAACATCTGAGAGTACTGTTCAGTGTACAATGACCAAGGACAACTCCTCAGTCAAGGATGACTTAATTTGTCCTCCTCATGAGACACACTGCAAACTGCAGAGGATGACAGCAGACCTTAGTGAATTCTTATGATGCTCCTCCTGCCTACTCATTCAAAAAAAACCTCCAGAAATCATCAGAGATGTGTTAATTGCAGGAGCCTCCAAGCAAAACTAGATAATATTTCCTAAGGGAGGAGCATGCCACCAAAGCATGAATAATGTTTACTGCATGGGAATTGGTATACAATGAATTACCCTTGTCTTTTGTATGTTCCCACATGAAGGCAGCGGATTACAGACAAAATTGCTCTGGGAGTAAGATCCACCGATCTTTAAGAAAGGTATAATAATACCCATTTCTTCTGCCTTTTGCATGTTGCTTTCTCTTTACAGTTTCCTTAGTCTTTTAAGCCCATGTGTTATTTGTAAACAGGGAAATATACCCTCATAAGAGTGCTTGGGAAGGAAGCATTGAATAGTGCCTGTAACATTTAAAAGGAGTAAAAGGAAAAACAAAAGACAATACAATAACCCAAATAAAGCCAAATAAAATTATTTTGATAAACTATTCAAAACTACATTCTAGCTGTGCAAAAGGGAAATGGATATTTTGGAATACCCGTTGAGGATCAAATCTTACAAATTGGCACCTACCTGCAAATTAATCTTTACAAAAGAAGGCAACAGTATGCTGCCTATTCTTTTAAATGAAAGGGACAGTAGCACCTCCTAGAAGCTCTAATTTGCAAAAATTTTTGCAAGTGCAGAAGGAAAAAGGGTGACATACATACTGGTGTGATTTACTTTCATTTGTAGTGAGGAAAGAGAAGAAAGTATTCCAGTTCCAAAGGCAAAACCGCTTCTCATTAGAGCCTGTGTGTAAAAGATCAGGTGAAGAAGAAATTTTGTATTGCAGGCATGAAAAAACTCAGATGTTTCAGGTTTTTTATGGAAGGCAAGATCATAAATAGTACAAGCCCCTTTGCCTAGCTGACTATTTANAAGAGGCTCTTTGACAATGCCATCAACAACATACTTTAGCTTGATCAGCCCTGAACTGGTGAGGCAGTTGGACTAGATGAAATAGTCTATTTCACCTTTCCAGATGAAATAGTCTATGCTAAAGGAAGGAAGGGAGGAAGAGAGAAAGAAAGGAGGGTAGAAAGTCAAAATCTTACTTCTACTTTGCTGTATGAAGTGAATTGTATAAATTTCCTTTATACATACATATTCCTTTTCACATTCATATGTCTTCACATTAATGTATAATATTTACCTGCCCAGCTGGATTTCATCTCTGGCTTTTAATATCTATCTATAATAATCTTTATTATTGCAACAAAAAAACCCAGCTGCCAATGTCCTGGACCCCTGATGGCCATGAATTGGTGTCTCAGCTCAATGAAATGCTGGTATTCAGGAAATAAATCTAAACCCATAGTTCATTTAACTCCTGAGTTATCTGAGGTATCAAAGAGCATGAGGAGTGAATAAACACCCCTATTCTTCCAGAGTGGTTCTTGTGAACTGAAACATGGTTTTGATGTCTGTACCAGATCTATTTGCAACTGAAGGAGTGTAAGTGCATGAAGGACATTTTTATCTAGTACATTCAGTCTGGCACCTTTTGTCAAAACAGAACTCAAAACATTTGTGTCAGCCAAAACAGGTGTTTGGCTGTTAATGGAGCTGAAGCGAAAGTTTGAACATTGTGTAGGATGAAAGATGAGCTTGAGGAACGTCTAGAGAATACATTTCACTGGGTAAATATTCCAGGCCCATGTGTGCTTCTCAGTGTTGCCCAATCCAAGAAAAAATAGAGTCAAAAACAAGCTTCAGGAAGCCTCCATCCCCATGTCCTCCTCTCTGTTTACCTCCAGTAGGGCTAAATGCAGGCAAAGAGGGAAGGCCAATATGCTACAGAAAACAGGCACATCTATTACTAGCCAATGTGCTGTCATGTCTCAGTTGGAGTGCAGCCTGCTGAATTTCCTTTTTCACTTCCAAGGACTGCCTGTCCATAGTCTCCTTCCTCTCCCTTACTATCAGCAACACCTATCCTGCAGGTTGGAAAGCAAATGTGGTGTCAGGAAAAAAATACCAAAGTTCCCAGCAGGTGTCTAGCTCCCAGCTCTTTCTTCAGGAATAGCTTTATTTTATGTATGTTTTGGATAACTGATCTGGCAAAAAAAAAACAAACAAAAAAAAACAAATGAAAACTGTGTAATTTATTCTGATTTGACAAAATGCAAAGTTTTTCTTGGAAGAATTTAAGATAAAATTAAAATCTGTGGTCTTCTCATTACACAACAGTCCAAACACTCTGAATAAATGATAACATATCAGCTAGTGCAGCCTTTTGACAGTATGAAGTCCTTAATCTTCAGTCATTATGGTTCTCTGATTGCCTCTTCTCTGGTTGTTAATACCTCCTCCTGAGTCCTAGTGCCAGGAATTAGCTGCCGTAATTCTATTTCAATTACAGCCAATTGTTGATAATCTGAGTTTCTGATATGCTTCATATAAAATTATTGTCAGGCTGGTACATTAAGTCTGTATTTGTCTCCCTTCCCTTTAGGAAGAAAAAAACAGAAGATTTTTGTTTGCAAATTGGCAAATTACGTAAGTATTTCCATGATCACCAAGGCAAATCAAAAGGAAAAACAGCAGAATGTACACCACTAATCTGTGAAGGATATTGCTGAATTTGTCAAAGAGGGATAAAACCTTGGGGTGCTATCTGAATCATCAACTAAGCTTGGATGATCAGCTAGTGCCAGTGATTACAAAACACCATCCACAACACACACACTCTCCCCACACACACCGTGTATCAGCTTCAGATTTCAAGGAAATGCTGATCCTTTATCNTAGTACAAGCCCCTTTGCCTAGCTGACTATTTAGCAAGGCAGGAAGGCATGCAGGAATGAAGGTAGGGGGAAAGGAGAGGAAAAAAAGAGGGAGGTGCTGATTTCTTCCTCCATGGTAACCAGCGGTGTGACACACGGTAGTGGTTCAAAGCTGTGCCAGAGGAGATTCAAACTGGATCTTAGGAAGCATTTCCTTATCAAGAGGGTGGTCAAACACTGG
>WAAG01005069.1:14172-27449 GCA_013390105.1 Tichodroma muraria
AGCAACACCTATCCTGCAGGTTGGAAAGCAAATGTGGTGTCAGGAAAAAAATACCAAAGTTCCCAGCAGGTGTCTAGCTCCCAGCTCTTTCTTCAGGAATAGCTTTATTTTATGTATGTTTTGGATAACTGATCTGGCAAAAAAAAAACAAACAAAAAAAAACAAATGAAAACTGTGTAATTTATTCTGATTTGACAAAATGCAAAGTTTTTCTTGGAAGAATTTAAGATAAAATTAAAATCTGTGGTCTTCTCATTACACAACAGTCCAAACACTCTGAATAAATGATAACATATCAGCTAGTGCAGCCTTTTGACAGTATGAAGTCCTTAATCTTCAGTCATTATGGTTCTCTGATTGCCCCTTCTCTGGTTGTTAATACCTCCTCCTGAGTCCTAGTGCCAGGAATTAGCTGCCGTAATTCTATTTCAATTACAGCCAATTGTTGATAATCTGAGTTTCTGATATGCTTCATATAAAATTATTGTCAGGCTGGTACATTAAGTCTGTATTTGTCTACCTTTCCTTTAGGAAGAAAAAAACAGAAGATTTTTGTTTGCAAATTGGCAAATTACGTAAGTATTTCCATGATCACCAAGGCAAATCAAAAGGAAAAACAGCAGAATGTACACCACTAATCTGTGAAGGATATTGCTGAATTTGTCAAAGAGGGATAAAACCTTGGGGTGCTATCTGAATCATCAACTAAGCTTGGATGATCAGCTAGTGCCAGTGATTACAAAACACCATCCACAACACACACACTCTCCCCACACACACCGTGTATCAGCTTCAGATTTCAAGGAAATGCTGATCCTTTATCCCGAGTGTGTTTTTGTTTCCTGTGATCCAGATTAGGCACTTAACAGCTCCCAGCTGGGTTAACAAAATTCCCTGTACCTAAAACGATGCATCAGCTGCAGCCATAAAAGTCATCTTTCTGCTGCCTCCAGAGCCTCACTGCTGTCTAGAAACAGTCCAAAATCTCTTTGCTAAGGTAAGTCTTTGTGTTATAGTGATGTGGTTAGGATTGTATGACATCAACTGCAACCTTCATTATTATAGGTTAATTTGCAGGAGTTGTAGTGAAACAGCCCCAGTTATCAAAACAGCAGTCCAAAACACAAAGCCCAGTAGTGATGATCTACAGGCTAGAGTAAGGATACATGGATATCAGAATAAAATTACTTCTCCCAAATTTGGAGTTATCAGCATTTTATAGCATCCTACTCTGTCTCCCTTTCTCCTGTTAAAATATGTCTTAGGACATGAGTGATCTCACATCCTATCCAGTCCTACTGAAAGAAAACAGTTGCATCCACATAGCCGTGTCTTGGAAAGAGCATTGACTAGGAAAACTGCTTTCAAAGACTCCAGAACAAAGACTCCAGAACAACACTCCTATCCACGTGACCAGTTTATGACCAGACTGCACAAAAAGATGCCAACAGCTTGCCAGATAGTGCTGACCTGCAGCAGATGTCCAAGCCCCAGCTGAAGGAGGCAGATGTGTGTCCTGCTCTCAACGTGGGAGGCTGATGTGTTTGTGACAGGGAAGGCAGGAAGCCCAACATGCACAGTGCCTCAGCCAGCACTGGTCACAGTCCTGCCTTGTTAGCAAAAGTCAAAGGGGAAAGCAGGTTTGTACTAACATGCCAGAGTGTGAGATGGGACAACTGAGATATGGGCACATTTTTTGCTGCCCTCTGACATCTTTTGTCTTAGACAGTTGTCTGCACTATCTCTTAGGTAGCATCAGCCCTGACAAGAAGTGCAGGAAAAAAAGGGTCTGGAAAAGAAACTGTAGCAATTATGAACAATTCAGAATTGCAAACATGAATGCTTTATAATTGGTTTGTTTGCTTGTTTTTGTTTTCCTGTGAAGGAGATGGGACCAGGATCCATATCTGTATCCTTCTGCACTGAAAGAATTTATAATTAGTATATTTTCTTAGAAATGCATATGACATGGAATAAAAGGAATTACATCTTATGCTGCAGTCTTTTGTGTACATATATATATGTCTAATGTCTCTGCTGCTTGGTTTTGCTGGTTGTCTTGCACCCCATGACTATTCCTAATAGCATATAACCTTGCCATTTTGGCAGTGTGTCCAAGGCAACCCTACTTCCATATGTGTAATGTGCAGCCACTTTAGGTATATGTAGGAAGTCTAGCCAGCCTGGGCAATTGCAGAGCTGTTGTACATGTGAAGATCAATTTTGCACTTCTGGAACAACATGGCTCCCCCTCAGCCCCCCACCATGCTACTGTTTTTACAGCTACACACACTGACAGGGACACATGAACATAAATGCTGTGAAAGCAAAAATTAAGGGGCTATGGGACCTGTGCTGTCTGAACAGATATAGGAGCCCCCAAGTTTCAAATGAAACGGAGTGACACAGTCCTGCAAAAAAAATACCATCAGGGAGAGAGAGAAATATATTAGGATGCTTGTAGGTCATTGTTAATTAAAAAAGCATCTGATTATCATTAACATAAATTGTCACTGAAGGAAATGGGGCCTGCATTGCAGGAGACAAACTTGCTGAGCTAGCTTAAATTGCCTGGAGTACATGTACCATGTGATGGAACCAGTGAAGAAATTGAAAGCAAATTATAAATTTGCATGTAGGTAACTGATTCAGAAAACTGTTACGCTGAAGTTGAACCCCAGTGTTTTGTTTAATTGCAATAGAACAGGATAGCTAATATTTGAGCTAAAGCTGTAGGAGCAGTAAATTTGCTCTAGCTGAAAACAACAGCCCTCCATTTTCAAAAGCTAACACGTGAAAGAGAGCAACGCAAAGTCAGAAAGTCCTGATATTTAAAGGTGTAGCTCAAGAAAATAAAATCCTATCACCTACTTTAAGTTGTATCTCTCCACTTGCCAGACACTTCTGTGCCAAGCACTCTCATAGTTTGATTTATTAATTCTTTCCTACAGACTATTCCACCTAGATAGAATTTGAGTTGGTCATCTTCCTGCTCCGGAATTCTTTCTGCTTTGCTCTTGGATTGCCAGTGGCTATGCCAAGAATAGCCCTGTGACTGACACAGCCTCCAAAGCACTTGGAAAATTGTATCTGTAACTCACATTCTGGAGAGCTTTGGAAGTGAAAATGTCATTTGTTCTGTTTTCCTATTGTGTGGAAGAAAGACACTTGGAAGATCATCTGAGAGAAGGAAGAATACTAAATCAAGCAAGAAAAGCTGTAAATGCTACTCAGATCTTTAATTTACTTTCTGTGATACACATACTGTTTACACTGCTGTACAATTGGAGGAGATATGTCTTGGTATGAACCTTTGAATAATTTTGAATTTGTTTTTACCATGTCAACAGACAGTTTAGCAGCTGGAGTTTTGGGATTATTTTATGAAGTTACCTTATTAAGTAAGGTTATTGAGTACTCTGCATTTTCTTACTGTACCTCCATTTATCTATTGTGATTGTTGCTATCTAATTGAGCAACTAGTAGACTACTGAGGTTTGCCTTCAAAGTAAAAAGCATTGGAGCTAGGACTGCAAAAAGGGTAGTTTAAAAGTACTTGTCTCGAGAAATGTAATTCAGTGATTCTGCGGAGTTAGTTTATACTGTCAGAAAACAAAAATAGCTACAAAGATATATATGCACAGAGGTATGAGATAACCACTAAGGTAATACATTATTTGTAATACCATTTGCAGATAGTAAACCTGTGGAAACCAACATCACTCTCTTGATTTTGTTGGAGCTAAAAGGATTTACATGAACCACACATTTGCCCAATCTCCCATAAATGTATTTATCAGAGTATCATATCCCTCTTCTAAAGAAGTGTACTTGTAGATCAGTTCCTGTGGAAAGTGCTGTATCATTAAACATTAATTAAACCATTTACATTATGATAAATTAATTGCTGATAGAGTTTATTAGAGTGATATCTCTTCTGCAGATACTTTAAAAATAAATTACTCATTTCATTTGTAAGTCCTTGGAAAATTTTTTTATCTTTTAATTTTCTTTCCCAAAAGTCTTTCATTTTCAGGCAAACACAAATCCTACCATCAAATGTGCGGTGCTGTTTTGGACTGGGGACTGTTTCAGCATTTTTGGAACTATTTGAAACTGTCCATACCCATCTTCTCTATATTGTTGCTAAAACTGTCTGCTGAATTTGAAAGCAGGTCGAGCTCTCTAGAAAGTCTTTCATTTTTATGATTTTTCAGCTGGGGTCTGACTATGACAACCACTAAGGTGCTTCCTGAAAATGTCCTCTTTGCTCCTCTTAGATTTATCTCTAGCAGGTACCCTTCCTCTGCAGAAGGTGACTGGGATCTTCTCTTCGGCTCTTGGACCCAAAGAGGCTATAAAGGGTGAAACCCTCTGTGCTGTTGTCAGTTTATCATGGTTTGTTTACCTTAAACCCCTAAATTTGGGGTCCCTGGTAGTGAGGTAGCCAGATGTGTAAACTGAAGTTGCTGTCCTCAGCAAACAGACCAGAGCTAGAATTACGGCCTAAGGGCATAATTTTTTTGACAGAACAGACCCTGGTCTGGGTAGAGTCCTAAAAAAGCACACAAGGTGCAGATTTATTGATCAACAGTTACTATTTTGAACCCTTTGGACACCAAATGCATGCTTCTCATATTACAAATATTCTTTCAAAGGAAATAAAATTCTAGAGTGGTTAATACTCCTTTGTCTGACCATTGTGACTTGCCTTTAAAGGAACTTGCTCTTCAAACAGTTCTCTTTATTCATCTGGAAAACCCAGAGCCTTCTAACACATCCCAAAATTATAAAACTAGTCCCTTTCTGGATTTAAAGGAGGGTTTTTTTCATTTTTCATTCCCTGATGTCTTGATCCCTGGCTTAAAGAGAAAACCTATTTTGTTTTTCGTGCAGATATTCAATGATACTAAAATATGCATGTACAAAAAAGGCTCAATTGTGTACAGGTTCTTTGGGGAAAATGTTTGTTGACATCAACAAGATTTTTTGCTTGAGTAAGGTCCACAGGATTTGGTCTGATAGGTGTCTTGAGGTTTTCTGCCTGAATTGTGCTGTGATGACAGCTACAGTGACAGTAGTAGCAGATCAGACTTTGTTTTTTCAATGCCTGCAAACCCAGCTCACACACAGGTACACTGGAAAGCCCACTTCTTACCCTGGGCAGGTGTATTTGCATATGCAAAACAAAGTTTCGGTTGCCTTTAAGCATGTAAATTAGCCACTTATGTGTCTGCTTGTAAATGTGTGCCCCAGAATTAGCTAACGTGCACTGAACACAAATTTTTACTACATTCCAGAGAAAATAATGCTTTCAAAGGAAAATAAAGATGCGGCATTTTGTTAACTTTGCTCTTATTCTACCTATTCTAGGAAAACTGAGGACATATTTCAGTTATGAAAAGCTACTTCAACCAGCTTAACAACTCACCTCAAAAGTAACATACTGCCTTTGTCATTTCTCACATATTTCTATATTTTATGTACTGCACTGATATGGGGCTTTTCTTGGAGAGTTTGCTTTTGAATCACTAGATAGACTAGACTGTCACTAGAAAATGCTTTGGAAGTTTTATGAGCATACTTTTATTGTAAATATTAATTTACAGTGGAGCTATTTCAGTACCAGAACTTAAAAAGCAGTGCCATGAAGATTCTTAGCTAAAATAATTTTTATTTTGTGGGATATTTTTAGTAAAATGTTCAGTTGAAGTTGGCAAATTTTAGTCTGAATTAATAAACATATAAGTCTGCTGGTTTGCAGTATTATTTTAGCTTGTTTGCCTTTTCTGTGTATCCATAAAATCTTTGAGAACTTTAAGCTTTATCAGTATCTTTTAGAAGAAAACATAATTATGGTACAAAATTTGTTTTTTTTCTCGCTGTCTCTGTTGGGATCTCAGTGCATTTCCAGTTAATATGCAAATTAGTATTTTCCTGCTTAACTTGTCCTCCTTCTTGAAGACAAGAATAGCATGCCACAAGGCCATGGAAGTTACTGTGGTGAAATGCGTTGCCCCAGTCCTGAATCGCAGCTCTGGTCTGTGTTTGGGCTCTACCTGTGCCAGCTAAGACTGTGCTCTGGCACGGTGTGTTTCAAACCATTGCCTCAATTTGGCTTTAGGGGGACAAACGGGTCTGTTCCTGGGGGCAGCCCAACCCTGCAGCTCTGCTGACTGAAACGGGACTTGAGAATTCTGCCTCTGCCTGTGCCCTATCCATCCCCGAGGCTATGGGGATGGATGAGCCCATCCAGTGCCCTGTTCAGAGGGGTGAGCGCGAGCCCCAAAACGACAACCCGTGCCTTTGTCTTTCTTCACTGCAAACTTCCCCTTTTCATTAGGCTTGAGCCGGTAACTGAAATTTATTAGTTTAAACTGGGCTGGAACTGATGAGATTTACTGTGATATATAGAAGAAATGCCGAGTTGGGGAAAACGGATGAAAAATTGAAATGATAAAGCTGTATTGGTAGCTTGTTGAGGTAATTGAAAAGCCTTGTTATGTGGTATTGTGATGGGTTCAAATAAAATATAGGTGCAATTTGTCTACATCATGCCTGCAGCACACTACAAACTAGATTCCTCTCCTCTAGAGTTAGGGATGTGTTCAATTTTTGCCTGTCAGTGAGGATTGTGAAGGGGTGAGAAGAGACTAAAACTTCTCTTAATTGGTGCAGTTGACAGCTCGGCATTTTTTCCCACCACACTGCTTTCAGGAGGTCAGGGAGTGTTCTTCAAAGTACCCAGAGGCACTTCTGCAAAGACGTCCAGCACACCCATTTTTTGTTCCCCAGTAATCTCCCATGCTCTGCTCCCTTCCCAGAGAAAGCTCATTAGTTCTGGTGCATTTCTGAAGCTCAAGGCAATACCTTCTGCAGGCCCAAGGGTAGTCTGCGTTCTAGCAGACCACTTCTAGCACAGCCACCCTGTGGCTGAAAATTGCTTTCCATACCCTTCCTCAACTAGGAAGGCTCCAATTTGATTATTTCAGGCGGCCAGGAGATTTTGTCTAAATGTATTCCCCATAGAGTAGTGAAAACATGTCAGACACTATTAATAATGCAGAGGAGTAACCAGGTTCTCAGATAGATATTTTATAATTACATAAGCAACAGCATTGTAACAGTCATGGTGATCTAAGATTGTAACAGCAGCTAAGTTTGCCAGGAGAAATAACATCTTTTATGTAGCCAGTTTGAGCACCTAGGGGAAAAAAAAAACAGACTTTTTTTTTCTCTGCGAAGAGCTTGTGTTCCTGATCCATCTTTTCATTCTAATCAGATGGTCTAATAAAAAACATTACCTGTGTCTACAAACCTTGCCTTGCAAATATGTCTGTCTTGAATCAATAAATAGATCTTCTTTGCACAATAGATAATCATATGATAATTCAGTGCCAGAGAGTTTGTCAGTAGTGACATATAAGCTGCACACAAGATCTTTTTAACTATAACCATATTAAATGTATTTTGAAAAATACTTTCTGTTTGAAAAAAAAGAGTAATTTTATTCCTCTGAATGAAACCCGTAATATGCTTGTGCAGTGGAATTCATCTTTCCCTGTCAATGTAGTATCTTTCTCTCTTTCTCCATAATGCCCTTCATTCTCTGCTTTGTGCTAAGGATATGTATTGACTTTGCAGAATTGCTGTAGCAAGCTGTAAATGATATATTCAAAGAAAAAACCCTGCTCAGTTCCCATAGAGAGAACATGAACAGTGCTGGGCAATCAGAGTTATGCTGCATTTTGTATTGTGACATTCAGTGAGAGCAGGAAAAGCAGCCCAAGCACAGACGTCACTGACTTAAGTTCTGACAATAGAAGCCTGTTCCTTTTTCTATTCATATAGAGACATCTGAAGTGTTTTTCCTTCACTTTATTTCTTTTCTATTAGCCCCTGTCATCATGCATGGCGAGAATAAAATCCTTCATTACCTACAGTTCTCTCACTGCAGACAAGGGTGTAGCTAGCAATTTGACAATTGCTTGTTTACCAACCAGCATCCTACCTGTGATTTGTCCGTAGTACACACTTCATATCCTGTGGTACAGGTACCACAGCAAATAATTCACTCCTTTTGCCTAAGTGGTGCAGTTAGAGATATTCAGAATTGGTTTAGTAAATGCCTGGAAGAGCAGAAAATCTGCTCATCAGCATTCCATTAGAAATGTTGCGGGAGAAAAATTAAGTGTAGGTAGAGTTGTAATAATATAGTGATGTGTATTCTTTATTTGTTTTCATCTGTAAATTCCACACGCCCTGACAAAAATAAGCAAAATTAAATGGCACAGTCAGAGAGAGGCCAGGCCGAGGCCAAGATGACATGGCAGTTCCTTGGCAGCTCCCTCTGAGGCTTTCAGCCATGCAAGTCTCCTGGTGCCCTCCATCTGACGTGACATTTTGAGATGTGAATAGGACTTGGTAAACTTTCTTGCTGCTGTCTTGAAACCAAATTGGATTTCAAACCGAATTAGTAAAGAACAGAGCTGTAAAGTTGACTCCTACACTTGGGATTTCTTGCCACTGCTGTGCAGCTTTAAAGGCTTGTGTGTAGGAAAAGCTGATGCCTCTCTCAGTAGGAGAAAAAGAGAGTATTTTCCTCAGTGACTACAGACCACAAATTACTTTCCTGAAGATACTGATGGAGTAGACCATGGTCATGGTCTTTTCAGCAGAAATAAAAGTCCATATTTGATTTAATGTCTTCCTTATGAGCAGCCATTGAGAAAGAAGATGCTGAATCCTACAGACCTTCCAAGAAACAATAGACTAAAATGATAAGACTAAAATGATAAACTGATAATTAAGAAGAGGTGGCAGAGACAAAGAGTGTATTTTAAACAGCAGGAGATAGCCCAAGGCTATACTTCCAGATGGCCACCAGATTTGAATATATGCTTGAATAAGGTTTCCTTTAATTAACATAGAAGAAAAGGTGACTAAGAAGAAAGTCATGTCAGATTGGCCTTTCCCACCCTACATGTGCAACAGAGGAGATAAATCACTGTATTAAGTGACTGAGTAAGGCAAAATAAGAAAAGAAGCAGAGCAAAGAGGGAGGGGGTCGCTCTTTTCAGAGGAAGGAAAACTTTACGAAGTTTTACTGACAGTGGTAAGCTCAGATAACCCCTTGAGAAGGATTAAAATCAGGCCTTGCTCCTGAGCAACACATGGGGACCCATCACTGGTTCCTTGGAAGGAAAAGAGAGTGAAGGCCAAAAGAAATGCATGTGATGGAGAAAGTTGTGTCTTGGAGCCTGCTGAATGAGAGTTCTGGGTACGTCTGTATACATGTGGTAGAACAGGTACAGCCATATACACATCTTTGTGTCCTGTGCTGAAGTATTATTAAATTCTCCACTGGATTTTGTGTGCATGCATGCTTTTTAAACAGACTGTACAGCATTCAGGACTTTCACCATTGTAGCACTTAACAGTCTGGGCTTCCTTGACTGCAAGTACAGTTGATATTCTTCCCTGTGGACATGACAACTTGAAAGCTATTCCTATTACAGGTTTAGTAACATTTTACAGAGATGGATGTGACTTTATGACTGCACATATTCTTTTCACCATTCTTGTTATAGATGCACTGTCTTGCTATGTCACTTCTTCAGCAATGTGCAATATTGTTTTATTGCTTCGGAAACTTACTGCTTTTGGGTCGTGGATTCTTTTTATTGTTTGGTATATGGAATCCCTTTTAGTTAATATTCACTTTTTTTGCCTTCTCAAATAGATTCTATAGTGCCCTTAACAATTGCTGTATTTTAAAAAGCCACGATTTATTGCACAATACAAACCAATACAGTTTAGGTCATGATTAACTACAAAAGCAAATCAATGGTTAAATAAACACACAGTATTTCAAAAAGTCACAGAGGTGCTACAAAAAAAATTCCATCATATCAATTTCTCCAACATCTCCTGGTGCAAATATACCATTCTAGTATTTGTAAAGAGTGTTTCTTTTTAGCCACCTCTAAAGAGACACCACATACAGTCCACACCTGCAAAATCCAAACCCTCTTTTCTTGTCAGAAGAATAATGAACCAAGCTCAATAAAGTGAAGCAGGAGTACAAGAGAGAAACATAAAAGCTGTTGTATGACATGCAATAACATAAAAGTGGAAAATAGTTGTTTTCCTGCTTTCTCCTCTCTTGCTCTTTCACCTCTGTCATTTAGGTAACTTGTAACTCATGTCTTGTTTCAGTCCTTCATGACAGAAAGCTATAGGAACACACAAGTAATACCCATATATAATGCTTCATCTTCAAAGTCTTCCTTGTAGAAGAACAGTGTAAATACCTTGCAGCATACAAAATTCTCTTGCTCAAACAGTGATAGCAAAATGCTTCTTTCATCTCTCAGAAAGCCTCTAAATTTTAAAACAACTCAGCACGCTGCATTTTCTAGTATTTTTTTTACTCTGTATGGTTTTAGAATTATGTATAGTATGGTGGCAGGGAGAACTTCAAGTATTGGAGAGGAAAGATTCACTTTTTTCATGTAAGGACACTGAATCATAACTGTGCTTAATAAATGCTCTAGATTCAACAGTTGATTATGGTTCATGTAAGGTTTAATCGTTAGGTTCCAGTTTTTTAATTTAAACTGGTAATTTTATGTCATATTTTTGAGGAATGAGGTGAGACACTTCTTCATCCACCTGTTCTGTATGTGCATTTCGCATATAAATGTTTGAAACCTTCTCTCATTTTTCCTGAAAAAGCCTGGTGGTTGCAAACATGCGATGCTGCAACAGGTGAGTTGATGAACACACACTTTGCCACATTCCCTCAACTCCAATTCCAGAGGCACAGGAAAGTACTGTTCAGATTACATGATTCAGCTGTGTACTGGGGAGGGGAGCATGAGACAGTGAAAATGTAAGTTCCTCCTATTTTACTGTGTAGCACAAATCTCAAAAAAGACAAGTCACAGGCACATTACTGAATCATATCTCTGTGAAAGAAGACAACACATGACACAGAATTTAAAGTGTGGAGCCACATCTGCTTTAGTGAACACAATGTTTGGATAACCCATTTGGCTGTGTATGTGAAACTAAGGAGTTCATTTATTAAATGCATGGGTTTGTTCTAGTCCTTACTCTGTGTATCATAGAATTCTCTTGTGTTTTCTGTGTCATATAGGAGTGCTGCATTTTATACTATATATTAATCCTAAATTATAAACTTAAACAATAGACAGTACTGCATTTTATTTTCATGGTGCTGTGGTACATGCAATTGTCAAAGGACATCCATTAGAGTTGCCATTCTGTTGAAACTGTCATATGTGTTTTATTCTGACTTTTTTCTGCCTTCTGCCTGAAGTCCAACTTCAGGGAAGAAGAACAGACTCACAGACTACACTCAAACTGAAATGTAAACTTTTCAAGTGGCATCTATTTAGCCTTTAAGATTGCAATCAGATTTATTCCAAGTATACCATGTTGAAGTAGAGGAATGGAGATGTGTGCAAATACTACAATAAGTGCATTGATTCAGTAACTGGTTCAATTCTAGCCAGAGGTCATTGCTCTTGCAATCATACTCGAGGCAGTAATACTCGGTGTTCCGGGTGTTCCGATAACTCGGGTGTTCCAATAACTTTCCAGAGGTTACTACAAGTATTCTGTCCTAGTATTAGGGAAAAGTGGTACTGAGGGGTCTGGTTTGCCTTATTTTTGTTAGAAGTGTGCTGAGTCTCTGTGGCTGACCAGTAATGCTGACAAAGGCCATTCCTGCCTCCTCCAACTGTTACATTAAAAATGTTCCATCAGCCTGAGGATAAGCTCGAAGACGCAACAGAGGAAACTGGGAGAACGTTGTATGGCGTCCCAACACACCCAAGTATTCATTTATCATAGCTGTAATTCATCATTTGATTTGGGCACTTTGCCAGCATTCAAACTTCCAACAACTTCTCTCCAGAGATCTGACTGCCCTTTTTCTTCAGTAATGCTGAAATGACTATGTTACGATCAATATGAAAAATGTAGGGCTGGAAAACTAAGGCCAGTGAGACCTTAGTTCTGCAAATAATCATTAGTGCAAATCTGGAGAGAAAAAAAGGAAACAAAAAAACCACCCAAAACAAATCTTGACTGTATAATCTGAATCTTCATCTCAAGATCTAATTGTTGAGGGACTGGCAGCGTCCCAGGTAATCGATAACGAGATTTAGAGTCTCCCACTGCCATTCACCAGCTTGGCCACAGACTGATGGGGCACAGCTCTGCTTAGCGGAGTTGCTTGAGATTTACCAATTTAACTGAGACAGAGAATGGGCTGTATGCTGGCAGCAAAAAGGAGTTATTACTACAGGGAGCAATTAGAGAGGTAATAGCCTTCTCATACCCAAGCAGACAAGTTTCCCTCTTTTTCACACATGCACATCATCAAAGTTGGTGCAAGTTTGCTGCCTTCCCATTCTCTGCAGACAGATGAATGCTAGCACAGGAACGGTGAATAAGAAATACCTGCCCTCCTGGTTGCTTCAGGTCAAGATCTAGAAGAATTAGTTGGCAGAAAGGATGCCTTGTCCTGCCGCTGCCTTTGCAGTTGGTGTTCTATGGACGGGGAGTATTTCAGCAAGCCTGGCAGCTTTTATGAACACTAAAATGATCTTTAAAGGTGGATGTTAAACCCCTTTATTATTTGGTTGTTTTTCCAAAGTCTTACACAAACCCTCCAGGAAACTCTACTCTTTGCTCTCATAAAAGTAGTTCGGATATTTTTCTCAGCATGTTTATCAACTAAAATCGATTAACTACAAAGAAATTCAGCTTTCATCTTCGTACCCTTTTAGTTAAATAAAGGACCGATTCGCCTCTCCGCTGTGACTTTTGGTCCACCTCAGCAGCCCATCCCCTCGCAGCCAATGTGGTGCGTTTTAGAATCCTCCTGAGGTGCAACCAGCCCCGCGGAGGGGACACCCGGGGTTGCTCTACCGTAGCCGGGGGGCTGCGTGGAGCCCGGGGCCGCAGCTGGGGCGGGGGGGACCCCGGGAAGGAGGGCGGGGTGCGGCGCAGGAGGGCGCAGCTCCCCGGCACCAATCGCCTCCCGCAGGTCCCCGCGGCAGCGTTAGACCCGCCGCGATATCCACGGGCAGCCGAGCCGGGGGCAGCGGCGGCCACTTCCCGCGGGCAGCTCCGGGAGCGGCGCGGCCGCGGGGCGCCTTCCTCCTCCTCCTCTGCCTCCTCCTCCTCCGCCTGCGGCCGCGCGGCCCCGCGCAGCCCCCCCAGCCCGAGCCGCTCTCCGCAGC
>WAAG01005069.1:27816-81992 GCA_013390105.1 Tichodroma muraria
CTTTTTCTTCCTTTTCCTCCTTAGGGCTTTATTATTCTTTTCATCTTAGTTGTTCCTCCTATTATTTTTTTTTTTCCTTCCTTCCCCGACGCCCTGGGGCGGTCCTGCCGCAGTCAGGGGGTGAGGAGGAGGCGGCGGGGAACGGAGCGAGCCCGCCCCGGGTCGCTCCGGAGTTTGGCTGGGACCAGCTTCCCCCGCTCCGCAGGTGCTCTGCTGCGGCGGCCGCTGGCCCGGGAAGAGCCGGGCAGCGCAGGGCGGAGCGGGGCTCGGAGCGTCCCGGCGGCGCGGCTGCCCGTCGGGAGAAGGGAGCAGGTCGGAGGGAGGGGGACAGGGCGGAAAGAGCCGCCCGGGGCATGGAGAGGCTCCCTCCAACTTTCCCGGGGCGGGGAGCCTCCTCCGGGCGGAACGAGAAAAAAACTATGGGAGAAGGTGTGCGCGTGTGGATGTGTGTGGATGCTGTACTGCCGGAGCTGGAAATTATCCCCCCCTCGTCTCCCGCCCGCTCTCCGAGGCTCCCGAGGAAGACGCGCCCCCCTGTCCCGGGGTGTCCGGGGGCTCCGGGGGTGTTCGGGGGCTCCGGGTCTCGGCGGGCGCTGCGGGAGCGACGCGGAGGGGGTGCGGGGGACGCAAATGGTAAAAGATACGGAAGGAAGAGCCCCAGTGGCTGGGACATAAATCAGGCAGAATATATGGGGAGTTGATGAGAATAGGTCTTTTCACCCTTAAAAAAAAAAAAATAGCCACTTTGGAAGAGAAAAAGGAGGCTGATTATTGGCATCCAGCTCTGAAACCCAGGCAGCTGATGCTGAAGGGAGCCAAAGGGAGCAGTTCTTCTTGGTTTAAAAACAGCAAGACAGTCTCTGCCAAAGATTGCTGTAAACACTGAATAAAGATTTCATTGTGGCTTGGTGTGACTGGAATAATTAGGCAGTTAATTGTTCATTCTGATCTTAGAGTGCAGTAATCAGTAGTGCACAGTAGGAAAAATACGGGGGAAAGGGAGGAAAAATAGCAATAGGAAAATGATAGGAAAATGCATCACTTTTTCCTCTTTTGCAGGCTTTTTTTTAATGTGGGCTGGTTTTTCTGTGTGTGTGTGCATGTGTGTGTGCGTGTGTGTGTGCATGTGCGTGTGTGTGTGTGTGTGTGTGTGTGTGTGCGTATGAGAGAGAAGAGAGACTGGGAGCACGTGGGTCCCGGTCTATTTAGATAGAAAGCACCTTTGTAAAGCTGGGGTGTAATTGTGCTTTTGCTGCCACTGTGTCAATATCATTTTGGGCTGGACAAAATCAAATTATGAGACTTAAAGAAATCCTATTTTATGGAAATGAAATCTGAAGATGCCTGGAGAATGAACATCTTAACTAGATTGACTAATACCAATTAATGCATTTTACTTATGTCTGCACTTTATTGCCAACTCAGCAGGGATGAAAGCTAATGGTGCCAGCTTTTGTGCTGCTCTAAGACATTTCTCAAGCAGTCACACAAGGCTTTAATGGTAAACTGTTTCGAGTTTTTAACACTGTGATTGTGTCCCTCTTCAGCTCAAGTTCCTTGCAGCAGTGATTCTTTCATGGTAATCTAATGAAATGATCTCTTGTTACACTGTGTTAGCTATTCCCTGTGACACAGCAGGAAGATACAACCTGAGAGTGTTTGTACTGGAGGTGGTGATAAGTTATTGAGCAAGATGCACTTACAAGCAACAGAATATGACTTACTGATACTAGCTGGAAGATGGCACCCTAGGCGAAAGGTGTTTTGCTTTCCTATATAGCATGTTTTTCCATATATATGTACACACATATGTTCTAAAGAAGCATAACAGTGAATTAACCATCAGAAAGGATGGAAGGATGTCTTGTTTAAAAAGAAAAAGAAAAACCAACTTCGAAAGCAGTCCATAGTTATTTATGCAAGTTGAAGGACTTCTCAAAGTCTAATTGTAAAGGAAACAGACTTATCATTCATATAACTTCCATGACCTTACAACAGTTACATGAAAGACTCATTTGGCTTGGAGACATCTATAGAGCCTGCACATCCATCATAAAGAAATGAATAAACATGCTGTAATTGGGCAAGGTTTTAAAAGTAATTCAGTTAAGTATAATTTCTGTCACTGCACATGCAGAAAATTAAGAGCTACTCACGAGAAAAAAACAGGAGGGAGCTTTCATTCAGCTCTGAAAAGTGAAGCAGTTTGTTATATTTTGTTGGAGCTGTGTTTGCTGAAGGTTTTGACCTGCACTTTCTGAGATTTTTGTGGAAAGACAAGAGGCGAAAACATGAGGCATGTTGTCCATCTAAAAGTACGAAACTAATATAAAACACTGCAGTCTTCTCTCAGGTCATAGAGTTTAAAAGAGCAAGGACAGAGTGAGTGATGGCTCCAGAATGGCAAAGCCATCTCTTAACAACTGGATATGTAAGGGCCGATGTTAAGATCCACTTTACAAGCATTTTTATTAAGCTGTTGAATGTGCTCTGTCCTACTACAGTGATATTCAATACTCAGTCTGTGAAGAGTATTCCTGATTTACCAGCAACCTGTGCTGAAAGAATATCTTCAAGACATTCACCTATCACTACAGTCTAGAGGGGGATGCTGCTAACTTTATTCATACCTATGTAGTCCGAGAAATCTAGGGATGTTCCACTTTCTTACAAAAATAAAAAAAAGTGTAGTCAAAAGTGATCACATAAGAGACTCTGCTCAAGTTTCTGATTACAATGTTTTGTCAAAGAGTGTTTAAAAAAGTTTGCATGGTGTACCCCTTCCACAAATACCATGTTAAAGTCTAGAATAATTTGAAGATTGATAAAAAGATTTTGAGAAGAATCTGAAGTGCAAGTGGCTCCTCATTTCTATAATAAAATACACATTAAAAACACACTTTGGTCATCACAGTGAGTTTGGTAAGGGGTCCTTCTTGCATTGTTATAACGTGTAGCAGAATACAGAGAGGATTACACACTTTTATTCAAGGAAAATATTTGCCATCAAATTGTAGCTAGAATCCTGGATAGTATCTTATACCTATCCTTAGTACTAACTTACACTGTTTGAAATGCATAGTACATCTTCATAATAAAATTGCATTGTCACAGACATGATTGTTATTCATAACAAGTAGTCGCACAAACAGATTCCATCCCTTTAAGTATTGAGTCTCAGTCAGGGCCAATTATGACTAAATTACTGCATGTTCTCTCCTGTATCAACTAATTAAAGGGTAATTAATAAAATGATAATTTCATTCCATGGCAATGTCTACATCTGGTTGTCATAGCAAAGATTGTTTGACATATGGTTAAATGGTCAGATACTACATTGTACGAATGCAACCTTTGCCCAGAACACCTGGCAAGCCAGAGGAATTTAACCCTTAAGACATGAATTTCAAGAATCGGTGTCAATGTGTTATTGCACTGGTTTGCTTATTCTCTCTACCTAGTCTTCTTACACCTTTAAGAAAATTTAGTGCTCCAAGTTAATTTAAGTAACTCTGTTGGGGCGGGGGAAGAGTGGGTAGACAANGACTGAGATTGTGGTCACAACAGCATGGAAAAATCTGCATTGCAGCCTTCCCTCACCATGCCTGTCATATGTAGATAAAACAAAACTTACCTTCTCAAGGAGAGTAACCATAAAATTCACACATGCTAAAGAAATGAAACAATCTTTTATCAATTCAACAGATTATATGAATAAACAGTTCTCCTGTAGGTAGCTGTTGTACAAAATAACATATGTGCATACTCTGAAGTATCAGTGGTCGAAATTCTCAGGGCAGCCCATACATAGGATTTCATACATATCTTAAAGGAATATATATTAGGCCTCAATATTGCCGTGAAAAATTTCAACCATTGCTGTTTCAAAGTGTGCAATAGACTGTATGTCTGTTTTTTAAAACATAAACTCTAAGTAGTGATATTTTAACGTGAACTAAATGACAATTTCTTGTCTATACTGGATCAAGCTGAATCTCTCATAAAACTAGAAGAAACTACAGGCATAATGTTTTCCTTCTCTTTAGAACAAAAAAGGATGCTTAAAAGAGGGAAAATAGCTACTGCTTTTTCCCAAATAGAGCAAAGTAAAAAGGATGTAGTAAACTGCAGGAAGACATGAAAGTCTGTCTTTTCCCATGCAAACGATTTTCAATAAACAGTTCCCCAGTGAATAGTCGGGGTCGCTCATCACCTCTTGTGGTCAGGTGCAGAGCGTGGCCAGTGGTGCTTATAAAGCACTGTTTGTCCGTCTCTCTGAGAGCCTGAGTCCTGCTCCTTGAGAATTTCCAAGTGCACGGATCCCCCTCATTTTCATTCTACTCGTGC
This sequence comes from Tichodroma muraria, assembly GCA_013390105.1. Classification (NCBI taxonomy): domain Eukaryota; kingdom Metazoa; phylum Chordata; class Aves; order Passeriformes; family Sittidae; genus Tichodroma; species Tichodroma muraria. The sequence continues at coordinate 32,164 of WAAG01005069.1, forward strand.
AACTCATTAACACCTGGAAAATCTTTTATAGCATTTAACTGCATCAGATGCACTGTCCGGCACATGTTTTCTTAATAGGGCTTTCACTGTGGTATTGTCAAAGAGCCCTTATGTCACAGCTGGGAACATGAATCTGTCATGTCAGTGCTGTACCTTGGGTTAGACAGTAATAGTGTAAGAGTGTGTTTTATGGAGGAGCTGAACATGCCCATATACTGTGTTAGCAGGGAAGAATGTGAAGCTTGTTCTCCTAAATAAAGATTCAGGCTGGTGCTAGTAGAGTACTTTGTACCATTTAAACACTGCTGCCTCTAAGGCATTGCACTTAAGGAGAGGGAAGTTTGAGGCAAGCAAGACACATCCTAGTATTTTAGTGGTGTAATGCTGCTAGTTAACGATATGTCATCATTTACATTTCAGTAGGAAAAAAATTGCCAGAGGTTTCTAATTCAACAGAAACAACCAGAAGTTGATATGGAAGTCCTTACCCTGGGAATATTTGTTTTTAAAACAAGTTTGATTTAAACATATTTGGCAATATAAGAAGAAGGGGAAGAGAAGTAAATGTTTTCTAATTCCATATGGTTTTTGTGCCCATTAGATCACTGTAAAACCCCGCTTTAAATAGATTACTTTGTAGCTCTGTAATCAGAATGCCTTGGGTAATTAAAAAAAGGATAGAACTGTGAAAACTGACAGCAACACATGTATAAGACCTACTTTTTTCAGAGGAATTTTTAACATAGTTACATACATTTCATCTGAAAGCTAAACACTTAAAATTCATCAGCTACAACACTAGCAAGCATGTCTTGATGGCATTCCAAAAGATAGAGCCCACATTTGAAAAGTGTTTGCAGACTTGAGAAACCCTAAGTGTTGTGAAAGAGTTGACTCAGGTCCTCATTTACAGAATGAATGGATGAAAGGAGCATTTCATGCAGTCACAGGCAATTCCAATTTTTAAACTACTTCTTTTACTTTGAAAAGCATAAGTATAATTTGTCTGCTAAAAAATAAATTCAAGGTACACTACTAAACGCATTCTGTATTTTAAAAGTATTTGGCTGTGACAATTTTTGTAATGGCTCTTCAAAAACCTGAGCTTTCAGATGTTGATACCCCAAACAACAACCAGTCCAAGCTTAAGCTGGAACCAGTGTAACACAGAGGTATTTGGGTAATAGGGCTGCCTTCTGAATTGCTCTCTTGGTTTTCTCCTCTTTTTCATCTGTGTCATCTTCTCTTTTTCCTAGCAGTGACAGCATTGGGATGCTCTTGTGGGCCTATGCCACTAGTTCATGTCCTCACTGAAAAGGGAAGGAATAGAGCTGGCTAGGGTTGCCATGGGGCCTCTGGGGAAAACGTGAATTTGTTTCTCAGTAAGGCCTTTCTGTAAATTATTTTGCTTTTTTCAGAAGGACTGATGCTCTTCCTGCTTCTGCGCAGATGCCCAATGGAACAAGTACTCACTGAAGGGTGTCGGGTTTGCCCTGTTGAGTTGAATGCAGCGCCTGACAGCATAGCCCAAGAGGTGCTAAGAGTTTTCAGAAAGAGAGCACGCTGTGGCTGAATTCTTCTACGTAATTCCTTTTAGCAAATCAAAGGTTAAAAATGTATCTGTGTAATTGGAGTATGTTGACCCCAGCTGGACCCCAGTGCCCACCAAGGCCACTCTATTCCTTCCCTCAGCTGAACAGGGGAGACAAAATACGTGAGAATATAGGTCAAGATGAGGACAGGGGATATCCCTCACCAATTACTGTTACCAACAAAACAAACTCAACTTAGGGAAAACAATGTAATTTATTACACAGCTCTTCTCCCCAGACTCAACTTCATTCCCAATTTCTCTACCTCCCCATGGAACAGGGGGACAGGGAATTGGGGCTGAAGTCAGTTCATCGTACATTGTCACTGCTTCTCCTTCTTCATGGGAAGGACTCCTATCGCTCTTCCCCTGCTCTAGCATGGAGTCCCTCCCACAGGACTCAGTTTTTCATAAACTTCTCCAATGCGGGTCCTTCCTATGGGCTGCAGTTCTTCATGAAGTGCTCCAGAGTGGGTCCCCTGCAGGATCAATCAAAAATCCTGCCAGCATAGGTTACCTTCACCATGTGCTCTCTACACACTTCCACAGGTCCTGCCAGGAGCCTGCTACAGCGTGGGCTTCCCATGGAGCTCACAGCCACCTTTGGGCATCCACCTGCTTCGATGTGGGGTCCTATAGGGGCTGCAGGGGCACAGCTGCCTCACCATGTCTTCACCACGGGCTTCAGGGGAATCTCTGCTCCAGTGCCTGGAGCACCTCCTTCCTTTCCTTCTTCACCGACCTTGGTGTCTGCAGGGCTGTTTCTCTCACATATTCTCACTCTCCTCTCTGGATGCTGTTGCACAAGGCTATTTTCTCCCCTTCTTAAATAAGTTATCCCAGAGGTGGTGCTATCATTGCTAATGGGCTCAGCGTTGGCCAGCAGTGGGTCCATCCTGGAGCCAGTGGACATTGGCTGTAATGGACATGGGAGAAGCTTCTGACAGCTCTCACATAAACACCCCTGTAGCCCCCCCACCAGCAAAACCTTGTCACTCGAATCCGATACAGTAATTAACCTTTGTACATGCCTAGGTATTGTGAGACACAGTCGAGAGCCCTTGCAATATGTCACTTTGTTACTGCGAAGAAAGCTAAGGATTGACAGAAAGGCTTAACGATAAATTTTCTTGCCTGTATGAGTTTAATTTAGAATTGCAATCACGATGTAACATAAATTAAAATAGCAGTAGTAGATCGCTAGTTGGCAAATCTCTTAAGAATTATATACATACTTCACTAGATTATGAAAGTACCTTCTATGTGCTTAGCCCATTGCCGAAATTAGTCTATTTTTTTAATTTTAAGATACTTTTGAAGAGGAAAGACAGGCGTTAAGAGGTGAAGTTATGGTGACTCTCTGTGTGAACTCGAAGACTGACTTCTGGAAAGGGGAGCTTCCTTAATGAAAAGAAGCATTTCCCTTCAAATAAAATTTGAAATTTTGCCCCAAGCATCCTCCAATCCATGCATAATCTGGAGGACATTAACCATTAAAGTAAATATTACGTATTACTTGACCTGCAGGTGTAATATATTAAGGCTTCAGAGCAAAAATATGTTTTTAAGGGAGAGAGTGGAGAAATAAAGAGGAAATCCACAGGCCTCGCGAAGGACCTATGAAGGACAGAAAAATGCTTTCCCAGGAAGGGAAGTATGGGAAAACTGTCTATCAGTGGTGCCTGTGTGTTTTAACTGGACACTCAGTTTCTTTCAATGTCAGAGGACGGCTGCATGCAGCAAACAACTACCCTGCCTCCTGAGAGGAGCTGCTGTTCTGTCTCCTTCAGAAAGTGATATGGAAATGGACAGTCTCCATGCAAAGAATGCATGAGGAGTGAGCACAAGCTGGTAAATTTTCTCTAATAGCAAGGTTAAACACCATCTTTTCTGGGCACCCCACAGACACCCAGAGGAGATCCTGTCAAATAACTAGTGCGCATCCTTGATAATGACAAGAGGAAGGGCTGCCAGGCCTGTTGGAAAGGCAGCAGTCAGGTATTGACATTATCAGACCAGCTCTGTGGCCGACAGCCCTACACCTTCTGTCTTGGAGACGGTCCTCAGGAGGAAGGGCCACGAGGAGCAGCTCTGGTAGAACAAGCTCCACATTAAACACTTGTAGCGGAGGAGGCGCATAGGCACAGTGCTGCAAGGAAGAGCTGAAATCAGCCTTCAAGCAGATGACAAGAGAGGATCTGTCAAACCAGCCTTCAAGAGGACAGAGAGCATGCTGAGACAAAATGATGATAATAGCAACAAAACCTTGAGGAGACTGAACAGAGAAAGAAGCTGCAGGAGGGCAAGAAAACAGGATTTCTATAGTGAGGCAGTCAGAAAGAAATGACAACTATCTTCATAAAGTAACAGAGACAAAAAAGGACATAGGTTGCAAGCATAGAATTTGGCTCTGGCTTGGAAAGAGATTAATACAAAAAGAAGGCAAATAACTGTTCCACAGGGTTGTAAATGAGAATGGCAGAAAGACAAGGAGTTTGTGGTAACAGATAGAGTTTGGAATAACAGCATCTGGAAGAAGACAAGAAGTCTCCAGGGTGAGTAAAGGATACTGGGGGCGGGGTTGTTACAAAAATCATATTCCTAGATTTGCATGTGGTTTCAGGTTGTAACTCATCAATATGCCAAGAGAAGGGCGTCTGTCAGCAATGTGTTGTAGATATTTGGGCTATATACAAAATGTAACCATTGTATAGAAATATTAGACTGAAACATGGCTAAACCTTTTTCAGTGTAGTATAGACTTGGGAAAGCTGAACCCTCACGAGGGTGAGCTCAGTGGTGCCGCTAAAGGCAGCACCACTGTGTTAAATATGCTGTGGTTGAGGATCCACTCTTCCAGGTGGGTTCCTGCTGTCTTGTGCCTAGGGTGCATCCCAGCATGGAGGACAAAGGAAGTGGATGCTAGATTCAAATGTGTAGAAGCAATAATGGAAGCAAAGGAGAGAAAGAAGAGAGAGCAGCTCAACACTGAGCTGTCAGTCTCTGTCTGTTTTCCTTGCCTGTTTGGCCCATGTTGCTCTTCAAGTGCCCTCATTTGCTGTCCTGCTGCTCTGTGCAGGAGAAGGGGCTCCCATTAAAGACTCATTTGTATTACAGCCTGCTAAATAGGCGACTGTTAGTGAGGCAATGAATCAACCACAGTTGATTCTGGCTAACAGCAGTGATACCCAGTATAGCTAATAACTTTCCCCTACTACTGTTTGCTATCTCCACCTCATTTGTTTCTCACCCTTGGGAGAAAGAGCTCCATTGCATTACTGCTGTAATCCCCTACTGGGCTGTACGTGTGTTTATGCAGAGCAAACATATATGCTTGTGTGGCAGGTAGGTGTTAATTTTTTACTACAATTTCCTAGCCTCAAAAAATGCATTCTTATTAAAATCTGTTGCCACTTTAATCCTGTTGCCAATGAACCCTTCAACTATGAAGTCCTTGTTTAGTTGAGGCGTCAATAATTACTGTATCAAAAATAAATTGTAAGGTGTTCTGTTTTCTTCTTCATTGTGTCAGTTTAGTAAAAAATCAGTAAAATGCTCACAGATAACCATCTGACACTGGGGTTTTATGCAGTTTGTTCTCTCTTTTCTGAGTGTTTAAGTGTCAATACCTTTGCAGTGGGCAAAAAGTAGTTGTCCCAGGAGAGCACGGCTAAGAGTTTTGAAACTGCTGTACGATCTGGACACTTAAGTTCCCATTATTTTTAATGATCACTGAGCATCCAAATTCCCCATGTAGTTACAGTTGCCTACCAAATTGTCCTCAAAGAGTTGGTGGACCAAAACTGTTTTTATTCTGAGATAAATTGCCTTCTTTTCTCTGGGAACTTATCAAGTTATTTATTGAAGAGGGAATTACCTAATGTAATAACAGATTTGACTTACTAGCTGTAAATAGCCAATCTATCAACCATTACGTGCATTTAAAAGCATTTTTAAGTCTACTGATCTTGTTTTTGCCTCCTTAGGAACTATCTAGAGGGCACTGAACCACTTAAATTCTGATTTAAAATATCACCCTATGCAGAATAATTATTTTATTGGGAGACCACCCTGCTTTGCAGGGTTCCAGGAGAGTTAGAAGAATATCTGTTTTCTATCTTAAAGATTGCTGTCTTCTCTGGCGAAAGGGATCTCTCTGGCTAAAGAGATTTTTCCTGTTCTGTATGCTCATGGGCTTTTCAGACACTGAAATCACTGCCTTGATAAACTTCTTTCTATAAGAATTTACTCACCAGGGTACCATTTCACAGTGTTGGCCTGGTACTTGAAGAATATTCACATTACACAGGGAAGTAAAAATGCAAATTTGAAACTTATTTTCTACAGAGATTTTTCCTTTTTTATTTGTTTTACTGTGTAGATGGAGACCACTCAAAAAAACCTCCAATAGTAACTTTAAAAATCAACAGTCCTTTAATGCCCATCATCTCCTTAAGGATAAGAAACACAGGGTAACATAATGCTGCATAATTGAATGTTCAGTATTAGAAAATTTCTCATCAATGAAAAAAGGGTAGAAAGTGAGGGTTTTCTGGAAGCTTAATACTAGATGATAGTATTTAGAATGGAGATAATATCAGTGAACTGCAAAGGAGGATGCATTTGCAAATTCTGTCCATATTGACCAATAAACTATTTATGAAGAGAACACAAAAAAAACGTTAGAATATTTTAAGATCACAGCTTCTGACAAGTATACTTTATTTATGACTTTGCAGTACATTCTTCTCCAGTAATGTTTAGAGGAAATAAAAAATGAAAGGGGGAAAAGGGGGAAGACACAACATTCACAATGTTTACAGTGTTTTATCCTCTTGTCCTCTGCCACGTGTGGGGTATTGTCAACATCAGGTGATCAGATAACCTCAGTGTTCCTGTCTTATATAAAACCCTGGAACTAGAAAAAAAAATCACAGATGTGACAATAAATGTTTAAGGAATAGGACTGCAAAAAATGATGCTCCTTTATCTGAAACTTCTGCAGTACTGGTGCCAGTAAATGAGTGCTGCCAGCACAGCCAAGTGAGTCTGGGTGGGAAAGGAGGCAGAGATGGGGTGGGGTAAGTGTCCAGCCTTAGCACAACTTCTGCCACTGTTGGACACTCTATTGCCAAAGCCAAATGTTCTCAATCTGATGGAATTATATTCCTACATAAGAGCAGTGTTTGAGTTTAGCTTTGAATCTGCTGATACAACAGGGATTTTGTAGCTTTTGTCCATACAGTGGATCTGAGTGCTTGAGGAAATACATCAGGTTTAGGTTTCTGAGATTGAATCACTGGACAAAGGTAAAATTTCTAATATTAGTTATAATTTGTGGTTTAGAGGTGCCTGCAGGTGCTAGGTAATAGGAAGATCCCCCTGCAATACAAACACATAAGGCATAGTGCTCCATCAAAGTGCTTGCAGTCCAAATACCAGAGCTGGGAGATCACAGTTCTTTTTTGTCAAAGCTTAGATTTCAAAATCATCATGTTTTAGAGGGAAACCAAAGCTTTTAGGAAATGCTCAGACAAAAGACCGGTCAGAGCAATCGCACTTAGTAATGAAGAGGTCAAGATTGTGATTTGTGTCTCCAAGTGCCAAGAAGGAGCCCTGATCTCAGAAATATTTCCCTGGAAAAGGTTGAAGTTTATATGTTTCTGGTGGAAAAAAAATTGCTTTTTTTGCTTGAAGAGAATATATCTCAAAAACCAAAATGTTGAACACAAGGCGGAGTGAAGGTAAAACAAGCCCAGGGAACAGTGTGGGCCATCAAGGAGAAAGGCAAGAGAAAAACCGAACACTGGAGTCAGCCCCTGGTTCCCAATCCTGTACCATGAATTTGCCATCCCAATTCACCAGCCGTTTTCCTCTTTTCTGCCTAGGCAAAAGTTTCTGAGAAATGGGCTGCAGTCCCTGGGATCAGGAGGGTAGCAGCCCTCTTTGCTTTGGACACCCACCAGTGATTCCACATGCTCACAGCACTGAGGGGTGCAGGCGTACACCCCGCTGTACCAGGAGCCCCTGTGACATCTCAACATCTTGGGATGAGGCTGCCACACCAGCCCACGGCCAAAGAGGGCTCCCTTTCTGGGGAGACCCTCTGCTGTCTGAGCATCACTTCCTAGGGCAGCATTGCTTCCATTTTTTTGTGAAAAACCTGGAGTAGAAATAATAAGGAGACCCTTAACAGTATTGTCTGCTTTAAAAGATACCCTGACAGTGTTGGTTAACTAGACAAGTGTGCCTCTAACAAACCCATCGAGCTTGATAAATGGTTCTCTATTAATATCCTAATTTTGCTGGATCTCATGAGCAGCTTTTGGAGTTCAGAGGCAGAAAAAGACTGCTTGAAAGATGGCTCTTACAAGAAGCTAATTGCATGCAGGGTTTTCAGAAACGTTAGGTCAGTTTCTGTTCAAAAGTTGGGTGCCTGTTCTTCTTTAGTGGCAACAAAATTAATTCCTCTGGGTTTGGGGAGAAAAAGAAGTACTTTGATTTTTACCAGTTAGAGTACGGTTGAATCTTACTTCAAATAAGTTCACAAATTTTTAAGTTTTCAAACATTCTACAAACGAAAGGATATCATTTCAAAGATGAAGGATGGTGTAAAATAATTCCAACAAGGATGATGTAAAATAATTCCACAAAATTGATTGTGTTGGAAGCACTGTGTTTATATGACTTTTGTAAAATACTGCTTTTTTAATGCTAATATTTCAGCAGCAGAGAAGAAATATTGCAGTTGAGTTCTCTTCTGGACTCATACATAAAAATACCATTTACACGAGTACAGCAATGAAAACAATGTGATTTAAGTGGGGAAAGATCTTTCCCCATAGGTCATGTTTTAGTTCTAATTACAACCCATCTGTCTTAAAGACCCAGGATTTACTATGTCAGGACAGACTGGTGTCTGGGACAATGACCCATGTCACTATTTCAAAGAAAGGTGTAAAAAACTTTTACAGCATGGCACTCTCTGTTACTCCGCTCTTTAATGCCATAATGCAAGCTCACTGGTTTCAATGGGGTTATGCTGGTGCAATGAGAATACATTTCACTCTAAGAGGGTCTGTGTTTTCTTTGTAGTAAGCAACTGATTTTTGATTGCTTGATTATCTCTGATTTTTTTTTTAAGTTAATTTATTATTACTTTTCTGTTACAACAATGACCCCACCACCCTCTGGCTTGGTCGTTCTATACATCATGGTAAAGCTTGCATAGATTCCCAATGAGATCTCTACCTTACTGAAAGTTTTATAGAAAAGTGTTCCAGTGTGCTTCTTGATTTCCAGGTGTAAAATAATTTTAAAATCAATATTGCCATGGAAAGAATTATGAAAATAGTTTCTTATAAAACATAATTTTAAAACTTGAAGTGGTGAAGAAAGATTCATCTCAAATGCTTTTCAAAGTCCTTTCTTTTTTAAAAATCACACTGAGATTCTAGTTTGATACTAATCTTCTTACCTGATATCCTGCCTTGATAACCCCACTCAAAGGATTCAAAAAAGCAAGTTGTAAAGAAACAACTAGGCTTGATCACTAAAGTGTCCAATTAAGTATTTTTCTGTTATTCATTAAATTTGAAAATGTTCATAGTGAAAATAGATCTTTTAGTAAAATGCTCTACAGGAAAATCTGGCTGGCATATATATTTTGTAACTGGGATGAGATGTTGCATTGGTGTGAAGCCTCTTGGGAATGTAAGCCACACCATGAGATTCTTGTATCTGGTGGGGTTCTAATTCTGTCTGGGGAGAGGGAACCATAGGTAGATAGAGACAAGTGGGTCAAGAATATCAGCTCTCAGTTATGGCCACCTAAAGTTGGAGTGAAGAAGCAAGATCACCACATCCCTTTTGTTCCTTAACACTAAACATTTTATTTCTAAAATTTCAAGGTGACTCATATCATACCATAGAAGTTAAAGTTTTTGCCTTTTTAAACCGATTTTTAGGAACTCCTTGGAAAGATAAATTGCATTACTTGGGCTTTTAAGCCTGACTTGGAAGAAATGCCAAATGCTATAACTTCTTGCAAGATGGAAGTTCTGTTTTTCAATCTGATATAAAAATTGTACGATCATAATAAATTTTCTATCTCAAATCTCTTGTAAATGGAAAAATAATAGGTACTGTTACATTTCTCTCAAACAGTCTTAGCTAATCTAGACTTCGTAGTTGCAGTGAGGTTGCAGCCATCACTCTGTGTGCACATACGTGTGTGTGTGTGTGTGTGTGTAAGACTAGAGAAATCCCAGTCATCTGAACTTGTGTTCCAAAGTGTCCCTCATGCAGAAGAATATCTTTGTTATTAAATTCTTCCAATGCTAGCATTCTGTAATAGTGAAGTTATTAAATCCTTCCAATGCCAGCATTCTGTAATAGTGAACTCTGTGAAATGCGTCAATTAAAAAATTAATGAAAGGCAGAATGAGTAACCCAAAAAACAATCTCCTTCATGAATGCAAAAGGCTTTGAGTATTTGGGAATCAGTCTTTTCCAGCGAGATGAGCTCTTCCAGTGGGATGAGGAGCAGGAAATTCCAAACATTCCTTGGTTAAGGAAAGTGAAAATTACAGTCTCCTAATGCCGGGTGAGAGGTCCTGCCCTCTCATTTTTATCCCCCCAAAGACTCATCCAACTAATGTGTAAGTGCTATATTTTTTGCTGATGATTTCAGTTAGATCCTTACGCTGCAGTTCTGCCACATATCTGTCTTCTTTTATAGCCTTCTTTTTCCCTGTCTTACTTGATAATGACCCTAAAGTGGGCTTGCTTTTACATGAGCTTTTAGCCTGAGCTCATCCACAGAATTGAAATGCAGACGTACTGTTTTGTGCAGCCTGTAGAAAGACAAAGACATGAGGCTAGAAAAGTGGCATGTGCCTTCCTTTTTGTACTTTTTCCTGACCTGACCTGAAGGTGTGCAATAGCCTTTAAATGTTTCCTGAGCATACTTGCATCTCTAACAGCACATTTGCCTGCTTACATGTTTCAAAACACATTGATAACCTCTCTTCTGTGCTTCTCTGTTTGGAGATAAACCCTAGGCTGTAGGATGTTAATCAGAAAAGAGAAGAAAAAAAAAATAGCCAATGATCAATGGAGTAGGTTTTGCTATGTATTGTCCCAGCATGTAATACAACAAAGCAACAGGCTCCTTTGAAACATTCTGATAGGTAGGTAAGGTCTCAAAGCTGGACTTGAACTGCTTTTACACATGGAACAGATACAATTTTCCAGTGCATTAGCATTTCCAGCTCCCTGTGACAGTCTGTGAAGTTTGCACCTTTCTATCAGTTCTAGCAGCCAGCAGGAAGCTGCGACTTCTGGGAAACGAGGCTGACTTTGGCACTAACTTCCTCAGAAACTAATGACCATTTCAAACCCAACCACCTTCTCTTCACAAGCAAGGTGCTGCCCTTGTTTTCCTTCCCAGCATACCCAGCATGTAGGTTTAAAACAAAAACAAAATTGTGCGAAAACAGAAGAAAACAAAATACTACAGTGCATACCCAGTTCTCCTGGGTAGAGAAGGGAGTAGAATGAGAGGGAAGTAGAGGGAGTAGAGTAGAATGAGGAGGAGAGTAGAATGGGAGTAGAATGAGAGGGAAAACCTTACATGGCAGATGTTGGTTGTTAAATGCTCTACAGGAAGACAGTCAGATGCTACAGTGACATTTGACCCCATGGGGAGCAGGGTGAAAAAACTTCCATGCTCCCTCCTTAGCAGCTTGAGAAACAGGGACGATGTACATGTGGAAGCAGTCAAGCTAAAAAAATAACCAGGAACAAGTACCAGCATAAGCGGCCTTAGTGCTTCCACTACCTCAAATTCTTGCTTTGGAGGATTTAACTAGGACAGAGCCCCATGCTGGGTTTCTTTCTGGCTATGGGTTCCACTCCTGTGTGCACATGCATGTGTGCAAGCATCACCCAGTCTAGTCCAGGCAAAAAACACAAGTGAACAGCAAAAGTTCAAAGCTTTTGGATTCCTCTTCATCGTTCTATTTTATTTTTATTTTTTTTTTAAGGGACTGCATCTGATCTTTGCTTTTCATCCCTGGATTTATTTGGAAGCATTTCTCTTCGCGTTTCTTCATGTGGCAGGTTGCATGCAGATTCGTTTTTCTGGTATTCAGTGACCGTCCGCATTGCTTTGTACTTAGTTTACATCTTCATGGCTGTAATGAAACCGAGACTGGGAGGAATGACTGGATAAGCAGGTCTCTCTCTCCAGCTGTCATGTCTAGTTGTGGCAGAAATTTTGTGTTTCATTGTAAAAGATGTTAATTTCAATCTGAGCTGTGGCTGTGTTGAGAGGAGCATAAAAGGAATTCTTGATTATCTATATCAGTACCGTTGTCCCCAGGGACAGGCTCTGAATCTTCAGATCACATATGGCAAGAGCGCTGTGATAAAATATGCATCAATAAAACTTTGCAATTTATGATAATAAAGGAGTGGAAAGTTTTATACACTGTGATAATTATTCCTGACTGGTACTTCTTCCTTCCTCTCGTTCTTCTGTATGCCTTTGTGTTTAAGCCTTTTCTGCGTGTTGTAGCAATGATTGCATCGTTGAAACCAGGTTCACAAACTGGTGGGCTCACCTTGTTTCTAGGTCCATTGATCTTCTGTGGCCATCAGTTCACTTCTAAAGCAGCAGGAATTTGCCATCTCTGGGAAGGCTCTGCAGTGCTGTGACTCCTCGCTATTCTTCTCTTCTGTGCATGCACACACACTACGTGCAGCATGGATTTCAGAGTAGCTTCCAAAAAGGATCAAATTATATTCCTCTGATCGTTCTTTGCATATCTTATTACTATAATCAATGAGAGAAGCGTACATTTGCATGAAGGTAACATTTATCCCATACTGCGTGTCACCTGCACTGTTTTAAACTTATTTCATCTAAATAGAATTCTTATTCTTTTGAAGTAGGAGAAATAATGATATGTTTACACTCACAGGAAGTAAGCAGCGGACCATTAAATAAAACAAATATATTATCTGTGACCTTATTTTTTTTCTTCCTCAGCTCAGTATATCTTGGTGGCCATCCTATGAGTGAGCCTGTCTTCTGCTTTGGCACACTCGACAGCAATTAATCATACAGCTTGAAATGCATGGCCTGGCAGTACAAACCTCTTGCATGCTTGGGCTCTGCTGACTTCAAAGGGACTTCCACATGCAGTGTTTACAGGCAGCTCGCCTTTACTGAACACCCTCACTGACGTGTTTGCACAGTGTCTCGCGCTGTGGGATCCCGGGCTTTACTGGGACATTTAAGCCCTGCTGCAACACAAATAGTCGTTAGTCCCATCTGTCTCCTGTTCCCCTTTTGTTGTTTTTTGTTGGTTTTTTTTCTTTTCTCAGTATTTTGCTCTGGCTGGCCTGAAGGAAATAAATCAACCACTCTTATCTTTTTCCAGGCTTATTTCTCCACAATTAAGGATGAGCTGTGAAACTAGTTAGGAGAAACAGCATAGCCATCAAGCTATCTCAAGAATGTTTCCTTTATTCCTGCTCACTCCTGTGAGCTCCTATGCAGTGGTAGCAAAGTGCTCCTCTTGACACATGCTGTTGCTTCCTATCAGCTTCAATAGTACTTGGTCACCTGCCTGAGGTTCAGTATGTGCTCAGAGGTTTTGCACGTCTGAGTACCAAGGCCCTCCCTCACAAAATCCGTAACTATTCAGTCTTCCATGTTCAGCCTTTTTCCCAGATTTCTGCAGGTGCTTGAATGTCATCAAAGGCAGTAAGATTTAGATCATTTGTATAAGTGCCAAAGTGGACTTTGACATCTATAAAAGTTCTGCTGAATCTGGACCTGCCTGATTAAAAGAACACGAACATTTAGCAAAACTAATAGGAAGGCTATTTGCAAGTACATTTCTTTTTTTTTTTTTTTTGCACAGCAGCAGTTAAAAAGACGAAGTGTAAAACTATTAGTTCCACATTAAAGAATGATGGGAGATTTAAGTTGCAAAAATAATAACTTCTAATTCTACAGATGTAAGGAGAACTGGATGATAAGGCCAGCAGTGAAAACAAAAGGGATAATGTGAGGGGTTTTCTGCCTCTGCACTTGTGTGAATTAAAAGGAAATTAAAGACTATTAGAAAGTTGATTGAATTTTGTTTCTTAACTTCTTCATTTTTCATTAAGGTGATCCTAAAAGCAGGTGGCTTTCAATTAGTTTTGTTGACAGTGCTGGCCAAAGTTGTAATGATCCTTGGGAGAGTGAAAGAAAAGAGATTTATTGCAGTAGGGATAAGCTAGGCCAGGCAAAGAGACAGAGTACATAACCACTAATTAACTCATGTAGTCATTAAAAAAAAAAAAAGAAAAGGAGGAAGAAAAAACAATGTGCAACCTGAAAGAGGATTGTAAAGCGTCTCTACACTGCAGATCAGACCCTTGAGCTTTCATTATACTGTGCATATCATATTAGATGGTATATATGAGCCAATTGCATATAAATCACATTCTCCCAATGTTGCAAGTCCTTGTCACAGAGCATATTTAATTTAACATTGTAATATTTATTTGCTGAAGTTCTAAGTAGGCCAAAACATACCCAGTAAATTGAGTGCTCTGCCACAGCACAGTGCCTGACCTACACTCCAGTAGAAAATTAACCCTAATTCATCTTTGTAGTGACCCTATGCCAAACAGCTACTCCAGATGCTCCATTCCTGCCCTTCACTGACTTTGTAAAGTGAAGCTGTAGCGATTTTGACTAATTCAGTTTGGACTTTTAATTACATCTGTTCCATTCATTTGTTTCTACTTAAAACCATCGTGTTGTGGTTGGGTGGCTTGTAAGCAAGCTTTGCTTGGTCTTAGTATCCTTTAGGGACAGGCTTAAGCCAGAAGGCGTGTACGTCTGTTGAAACCATGTCAAATGGGAACTGCTATCTCAGATTTGAACTACAAGGCTTTGTTTTCTGACACAAAGGGTCAAAGTCTGCCTAGTTATTTCCATGTGTCCCTCCCCCCTCTCACTCACATCAGGATTATTTTAAATTCACATTATGGGTGAGCGTTTGTGTGCATATGCACAATTCACTGGAAGACAGAGGCTCTTTATTGTTCAAAGCTTCTCTAGAAGTGACTTGTTTCAGGCATTCCTCTCACAACCATTTGCACATCTCTAAAACCAGAGAGATTTCAGTCAATCTGCTAACAAAGTCTGTTTTCATATGCCATGTGGAGAAACCTGAAATGCTTCAAGCATTTTTATTATCTGAGTTTTTCTTTATTGTTGATAAGAATTAGTAGAAATTTATTAAGAACGTTTGTGCTAATTCTGCTGTTATTTGAGGGATTAATAGATGTTTGGTAGTACATCACACATTAATACTGTGTTTTGTAGTTCATCACAATCAAATTGGTTTTTCTGCTTCTCCCAAAATTAACAGAGATTGTATCTGATTTCTGTAATGTTTTCTACATGTGTAGAGCAGGGCATATTTGGACTGCAGCATGGGTGCAAAGCACAAAGGCTGCAGAAATGACACCAAGATAAGAAAACCTGAGTCTTCTCACTGACCTCTTGCCAGGCACAAATGAAAATGTTTCATGACAAAATCTGTCAAATTTCATGTGTCTTGTGAATGCAAGTTATACCTAAGTTAGAGTGTCGAAGGAAAAGATGACATTTATTTAAATACTTTTTATTAAAACCCCGGATTTATCAAAGTCAGGTGACGACCGGTTTTGACATTACAGGCACGCAAGTAAAGCTTTGCTGTCATTTCTTAGCTCTAGTACAACTCTGCTTATGAAGAAAAACTGGACCATATGGGAGCATATGGAAAAAACAGAAGGTTTGTATTTGTGGGAAAATACCTCCTACAGGTGGCACTGTAATTAACCCTGTGGGTCCTGAGTACACACGTCACTCAAGTCCGCACAGGTGCCACGTCCCTGCAGGGGACAGGGGCACGGTTCCCATGCCAGGACCACCAGGAGCCACCTGGCCCTCAGGCCACCCTTCCCTGCCATGGATCTGCTGAGGGCCCTGCTGGCGCACATCCGGCTGGCGCCCAGGGGCCAAGGTGGACGGTGTCCCCTCAGAGCTGGGGCCGCGCAGTCCGGTGTGCTGTCGTGCTGTGCTCTCCCACAGCCCTGGGGAGTAGTGGCTGGGAGGCTGCTCTCTCTCACCCCTTGATTTCCCATGCCCCCTGTTCCAGCACAATCCCTGTGCCCAGGGTCTTGCCAGCTGGGAGAGGAGGGGGAAACTGTGTCCTAGTCTGGTTGGCTTCGCTCCTCTTACTTTCCCTGGCTGTTATCAAAGGGCTGGCAGGATGTCACACAGTAGCCGTTTGGCACCCTCCTTCCCATATTTTGGCTAGAGCTGGGTGTGTCTCTGCTTAAGACACAAGCTTGTGGCCACGTCTCCTCCAGCCCCGTCAGCAGCGGAGACCATGCTAAATATGCCCTGGACATCTTAGCATATGGACAACAAATAAAAATGAGGAGTAGCCATATACACTATGTGCCTGGGATGTTGGCATGTTAGGGGAATAGGCAGAGCAAATGTGTTTGGGACTGTGAGCTCAAGAGAGAAAATAGGAAAAGGTGGGATGGGATCAAGCTTGGGCAAAGGGTTGGATCCATGTTTTTCCTCCCAGCATGACTGCCAAGTAAATTTCATCAAGAATTACTGAAGAAGACACAAATTGAAGTGGATTGAGAACTGGCTGAATAGCAGATCCCAGAGGGTTGTAATCACTGTCACAGGATCTAGTTGCAGGCCTGTCACTAGTGGTGTCCCCCAAGGTTCAATAATTGACCCAGTATTGTTTAACATGTTCATCAATGACTTGGATGAAAGGGCAGATGCCCTTTCTTGATGTCCTCAGCCTTGATGGCACAAAGGCATGTCCAAGGCAGACGTCTTCAGCCTTGATGGCACAAAGCTGGGAGGAGTGGCGGATACCCCAGAGGACTGTGCACCCCTTCAGAACAACCTCAACAGGTTAGAGAGATGGGCAGAGAACTGTCCGAAATTCAACAAAGGAAATGCAGTATCCTGCACCTGGGGAA
Source organism: Tichodroma muraria (assembly GCA_013390105.1). NCBI lineage: Eukaryota > Metazoa > Chordata > Aves > Passeriformes > Sittidae > Tichodroma > Tichodroma muraria. The sequence goes on from WAAG01005069.1 coordinate 48,824, forward strand.
GAATAACCCTATGGACCAGCACAAGCTGGGATCTGACCTGCTGGAAAGGAAAGAACCTGGGGTTCCTGGTGGACAGCAAACTGTCCATGAGCCAGCAGTGTGTCCTTGTGGCCAAGAAGGACAAAGGTATCCTGGGGTGCATTAGGAAGAGCATTGTTGCCAGCAGGTCAAGGGAGGTGATCCTGCCCCTCTGCTCAGTCCTGGTGAGGCACATCTGGGATGCTGTGTCCAGTTCTGGGCTCCTCAGTACAAGAGAGACAGGGAGCTCCTGGAGCAGGTCCAGTGGAGGGTGACAAATATGATTGAGAGATGGAACCATTTCTCTCATGAGGAAAGGCTGAGGAAATTTTGCTTCTTCAGCCTTGAGAAGAGAGGACTGAGAAGGGACCTCTTCAAGTCTGTAAGTATCTGAAGGGAGGGTGTTAAGGGAATGGAGACAGGCTCTTTGTTTTTCCAAGCAATAGGACAAGAGTGAGTGGACAGAAACTGGAGCACAGGAAGTTCCACCTGAATAAGAGGAAGAACTTCTTTACTGTGCAGGTGACTGCACACGGAACAGATTGCCCAGGGAGGTTGTGGAGTCTCTCTCGCTGGAGATTTTCCAGAGTCACTTGGACGCAATCCTGTGCCATGTGCTCTGGGATGACCTTGCTTAAGCAGGGAGGTTGGACCAGATAACCCACTGTGCATCCCTTCCAGCCTGACCCATTTTGTGATTCTGTGATTCTGTGAAGTACATCTTAAATAACAAGAACCAGCACAGTCACAATGTCCTCACCTTTGAAAGGATTTGAAGCTTTTGCATAGCTTTAATAAATGCAATTTGCAGAAACAGTGTAGTGTTTTAAAATAAATCATACTCACAGAGTCACATGCTGTGATTTATCTTTAAGCATCCTCATGCAGTGTGGTTTATTAAATTTCAACCTGGGCCCTTAACTGTTCAGCTAATGTAGATAATTAATTTGATTATCATTCAATCCGTCTGTTTTGTGACTGAAATAGTCCAATACTGTTGCTAGAAATATTTCAGTTAGCTTGTATGAAGAAATCATATTAATTTTTTTTTGCTCCCTTGTTTGTTTTATTTTAGTTTTGTCCTCACTATCTTTCTTTCTGGCAGTGAGTTGTTCTAAAGTACACAGTGTTGGATTACTAATGCCTCCCTAATGCTTTAATAGGTTTTTTTGAGCTCACAGTTAGTATTCATTCTTAGCTGTGCATGCATCTTCTAGTCACATTAGGTGACCCTTTTTTCTTTTCTTTTTTTTCATGCAGAAGATAGAGGAGGAGAACTGTGGGCACCCTGTGTACTACATTTCAGGTCTTAATGAATATATGTGTATTATTTACTAATTGTAAAAAGCTGTCTGGCTACAGTATACAGGATGAAAAGTGTTATGCATTAGTAGACTACATTCTATTACACTTCTTGGCTACAAAATTATATACTAAGTACGTTACTTTAAAATTAGACCAGAATGTAAGTACCTAAATACAGTTGATGTGTTCACCCTATTTACTTCTTGTGACAAAACAAGGGAAGTTTGTTTTTACTAGCGTCCATTAGATGTACTCAGCTGTAAAAATTCCACAGGGTTCCAGAGATGGAGGTGGCTTTATGTGTTGCCACCTCATCTGGCACGGTAGGCAGCCTGCATACCACGCACCACAGAGGAGGCCCAGTCCAGCCTCGCGTGGGGAGGTGCTCTCTGCACCTCTGACCAGCAAAGGGTCAGAGTGAGAAGAGGTAGGAACCCTTGGTGGTCCAGATGGTTAAGCTGGGCAAGATTTTGGACCCATAACTTTGCTTCAGATGTGTCAACCTGCTAATGAAGGATGTTGATTCTGCTCACAAGACCGGTTGTGTGACATCAGCACAGCTCTCTGTTACCATACAGTGCACTCTTCTGACGAGTTCCTGCAACAACACTGAAATCCCTCTCTGGGGAGCTTGTTCATTTATGTCAGGGTGAGGAAAGCAGAGCAGAAAAACTATAAAGAAATAAGGCTTTTTTAGGTGGTGGTGTCCTTTTTCCCTTCCAAGAGTCACTGCAGACTTTGAAACGAGGGTGTTCAAATCATTTTTTTTAATCCAGGATAGAAATTCCACCTTGAACTTCTAATAGCATGGATTGTTGATTTCACTTATGAAAAAGGCCTCTGAAATTGTGTTCAGTCTTGCCTCAAGCCTTCAGGAGTATTTCTTCCCAGTTTATGGAGTGCATTGCAGTGGATGCTAGTAAAACCAATTATTTTGTGAAAGTGACTGGTAGACTGCAAGGAAAAGAAAGCCCCTTATCATCTGCTTAAATGAAATAGTTACATTCCCTGACTTGCCCAGTTTAGACCAGTGGGCAACGTTTGCTGCAGAAGGGTATCAGTGAGAGCCTGTAGCAAGTGTGTTCCTTCTTCCTTTGCCTTTCCCCTGCTTTGGAATGGGCATGTCTTAGAAAGGTTATGGGAAAAGACTGTGATTGTGGAAGTGCAGAGATGTCTCTGACAGCAGACCTCAGTCATTGTAATTCCAGGTGTCAAGCATGAAATATTTGCTTATAAAGGTAGAATTCAAAATTACCAAATGTATCTTAAACATCAGTGAATACAACTTCACTGAGATTAATGTGAATTTCGGCACTGGATTCCTTTGAAGTATTAGGCTCACCAATGCAAAGGGTAGACAGTATCAGTAGACCTCGGAGAAAAAAAGGAGCTAAGGTACATCTTACACTGCTATTATTTATTGTTAAAAGCCATTTCTAAAAGACTGCTGAGTACTAGGGTACAGAAATGTGTAGAAAGATTCCACCCATGCAGCAGAGAGCTTCAAACTCAAAAGCACCAGGTCTTGGTCTCTGTGAAAAGCTTTAGCAAAAATTAGTAGCTTTTTTTTTCCCTCTTATATTTAACCCGGCCGACAAATAGTCACAGATCTTCTTGTCAGATTCTGTATGTTACAGGAAAGATGTGATGCATTCTTCTTCCCAAAAGCTCCATATCCCACATAGAGAGTAGATAAAATGTAGTATTCTTTTTTCTTCACTTTTTTTTATGCTGCTTAGTAAATTTTCTTTAAATGCCATTCAAGTCTTGTGCATTATATTTTTTTGCTTTTAATAAAGACATCAGAACTGTGCTTAGTAAGTACTACAGATCAATTTAAAATAGCTTTGCTTTAGAATTGCTGCAGAAGACACAATCTTAGTTTTGTATCTTTATTTAGATTTCCATTGCATTGCTATATTACCGTTGTTATTAAATTCAGATAGCATTCAGTGTGTGTGCTGGAGGAACAAACAAAAAAGCAAGGTTGATGTTCCTGCGACTTGAGAGCCTGCGTAGAAGCTGTGTTCAGGCAAGGTCTACTGGAAAGAGAAGAGTTAAGGCAGCAATAGGTCATGGTAATGGTATTGTAATATCGGTAATGTAGTTCTTGATAACATAATGGCTTTGCTTTTGAAGGTAGTTACCTGAGAATAAACATATTACAGTTGTTTGTACATTAATTCAGCATTATTAAATGCCAAAGAGCAACTGGAAGTGAGCCTTCACTTATTATCTGACTGTAAACTAGAGCATATCTGAGAGAGGCATTTCTTGTAAAGGCTGTGAAGACAGCTTTTGGGCAACCAAAGGATGGGAAGACCCAGGCCAGTAGATAAACATGAGCAGTGCTGATGCAGAAAAAGGAAGTTATATAAGGAAGCAGAACAGTTTGAGATGTTTAGAACAAAAGATGACCCTTGAACCCAACATATCTCGAGTGTTGGTACTATGTTGTTAACAGTGACCAAAATGCTTGATTTTGAGAGTGAACCAAACCCCCACATTACAGGGAGATTTTCAAGAGAAATAGAAGATGTGGCTACTTGGTTAAAATCAGCCTTTACACAATCTGCTTATTATTGCAGAATTAATGGGCATGCACATATCTTGCTAAAGTCACTTTGAAGTATATTGAAGAGTGCATGTTTTATTAATCTAATTCTGCTAAGACTACTTTAAACAAAGTTGTAAAGGAAATACTAAAATATTTTTTGCTGAGATTATAATAATTTACCTAAGTAACATTAGTAAAGCAGTAGATAATGGTGACAAATGACTATGGAATATTTTAGGCAGCAAAAATGAGGCTTACAAGAACTGAAGTCACTAGGGACCACAAAAGTAAAATAAATTTCCCGACTCTTAAATGCTGAGTTCTATCCCATAGTGAGATGTGAAAGCTCACTGGGGATTTGTTTCATATAACTTCCAAATGAGAAGTAAGAAGAGATACAGTCAGTATCATAGAATTTAACAAGTTGTTCCAGGAGCAGCACAATTTAAAAAGCCTGGAATCATAGGGATTTGTTTCCTACAGCCGTAGATGCCTATGCCTCCTCTGGAGTAGCCTTATTGCCTCTGCTGTGGCTCCTCTTGTCTCAGCCACCCCAACATTATCTCAATTTTCCCTCCCCATGCCCCATCAGTGTCCACACAAAACTAAAGGTTCTTTCAAGGCTTTGGGGATCTGTTCAATGACAAGGTCCAAGACATCCATGTGCTGGTTGGCCAGCCAAATCCCCAGGCTGTCCAGCAGAGGCCAAGACCAGAACCACAATTAAGAGAGAAGAATATGCTGTAGATTTTCTTTCCATGGGATATTCATTTGGCTCTTTCTTCTCTTTGTTGCCATTTTGTATAATACATGTAGGGCCCTGATGACTTCTGTTGCTGTCAGCTCTGAATTAAGCCAGCTGAATCGGGCTGAAAGAACTGAGACTGGAATAGGCCAAAAGATTTTAAACTAATTATGACTAGCCAGGACAGACTGGCAGAAAGAACCCTGTCTTAAGGAATGGGCTGTGAGCGTGTGAGCACCCAGGGCCCCAGCCTTGAAAGACCCTGGAGACCCATCAGTCTGTGCTAGGATTGTGATTGATAACAGAGATGATCCTGTATTATGCAGTCCTGTGCAGACAGTCCAATCCCACATCTCGGATGGGGAAACCTTTTGAGGAGAAGGGTATTTTCTGTATTTTTGTGGCAACAGCATCCTCAGCACCCCAGGCTGCTGCATGTCCAGAAACCAACTGATGTTTGCTTGCAGATAAGTTGGATATGGGATGTAAATTTGATGTACTGGACTGCATCTTCAGGGAGGTTGTACCTCCCACGGGCAGCATGCCTGCCCAGACCCTGCTCCACAGGCAAGGGAGAGTCATTCCCTCACGTAGTATGTATTTATCCAGGATCTCCAAGGACCACAGTCCACACTGTCCTTCAACATTCACGTGGTGGCTCTGCCATAGACACAGGGATAGCAAAATTATGTCACTTCTTTATAAGCACATTCTTTATATGGTGCAGTCACTGGGAGGGATCATATTCTGAGATGGAGGAGGAAGAAGAGAGATGTCAGCAAAGCAGGAAAAACACAGCCTAAACTGCAAATGAATATTCCTCTTTTTTAGTTGTAAAATTGAGTGAATTTGGAACCAGCCAATTTAAAAATGAATGTGATGCAACTCTTCCACACGCAGTTAAAACTGAGACATAAGCCTGACCCTGTTTTTCAGTAGCACCCCGTCCTCTGGCACTGCCTCTATTCAGTTAAGGACATGCTTAAGAAAAGATGCACGTTTCTGCCTTGGTGAATTTAATGGTGCTGAAGTCCATCCCACTGCAGGACAGCAGTTAAGTACCTGCTTAACTTTCAGAAAGTCCCTATGTACCGGCTGTAATCCACTTCTGAAGCAGATAATCATCTCAAGTACAAAGATATCTCCCTAGAAATGAACACGCCTTGAACTGTTCAATTCATTACAAGTATTGAGGAGATATAGTTCTTATGTAGTTAACAGGCTAATACACTATTCTTTAGAAATTATTAATAGCTATTGAATAACAATATAACTAATGCTTACCTGCAATTAAAATCTGTGTTGATTAGGTGCTACTGGAGGAACCTGTAATGAAATATGTGCATTGCCAAAACTTGAACAATCCTGTAGTCTGTTATCCCTCTTCCAAAACCCAGCAAAACAAAGCAAAACCCCTCCAATGTGCTCATTCAGTTATGAAATACTGTGGAGGAGGTGCAGGAGGAAGAGAAAAAGAAATTCTTTCTAACCCTTGTAGTTATTTGGCCTGGAGATGAAACCTCAAGTCCCTGACTTGGATTTAATGCTTGTTTAAATAGTAATTGCTTTTATGTCCTAGAAACTGTGCTACCCACCTAATGCCCATAATCCCAAACCAAGAGAATATTTTTTCAGACTTCTCACCTTAGCCTGTCACTTCTAGTGACTGTCACTCTCTTTTTAGGAACTTGCCCTGCCCCTCAAACGAACAGCCAGATTCCCTCTCCCATAAAATATAGGCCAAAGTCATTAACTTCTGGAGTCAATGACTGAATGGGCTCTTGCTTCAGTGGGGTGAGGCTCACAATGAGCTGGTGAACAAAGCTTTTCCATTTATGTGCTAAAGTCAAAGAATAGGGCATTCAGCTGACCTAATTACCTGTCCAAATAGGGCAGACCAAGTAGAAAATGAAGACCATGGGTCAGATCAGGATCTGTGTTACACTGCTGAAAACTTCAGGGTAATCAGTGATGCTACTTCATATTTAAAATTGACTCTGTGTCCACTTAGTGCATTAGTCCTAATTTCAGAATCTGTAATGAGCAACCTGCAATTAACTCACTGTGTTTGTACCATTCTGATTCATCGTAACATTTCATATTAATATTAATGCAAACAGTTACCATGAAATATTTCTTCATTAGTTCTGACTGGCTGACTTTTTGGTTTTTCTCTTTCCCACTAGAAAAAAAACAATTAGCCAGGAATAATACAATTAAGAATGTTTTAGATCAGTTCCATTAAGTTGCTTTGTCCAATCAGTCGTGTGTCCCTCAGTCTCCTTCAAGTTTTATCTGAGGAACTGCTTCTGCACCGGTGCCTCTTCAAGGACTGTTATGTGAGCTGACTGTCCTCCCCTGGTGACTGCGCGGCCGGCATCCATGGGGGCAGTGCCATGAACGGCCTTGACCCTTAATTGGGATGAGTGAGTTAGCTGGACAGTGCTTGCTTCTGAATTGCAGCCAGCACTATTAGACAACCCCGTTGTGAGCTACATCCTCCCCTTGTAATGCTTCCATCTGGCATCATCAGGCAATGCCGCTTTGCAGAATGTCGCGACGTTACAAACCCAGCGTGCGATGGGCAGGAGCAGCCTGTTGGGAAGAGAGAGGGTCGTCCCTCCTCTTCACCTTCCCTCTGTATGGACTGCCAGAGCACAGAGACAGATTTCAGTGGAGGTGGGGGCATTGGGCACAAAGCCCTGATAGGGCTTTTCTAGAACAGTATTGTATATTCAAATTAAGATGATAGCATGAAAACATTGTATCATCTATTTGCAGAGTGCAGGCTCTAGGTAACTTTAACTGGGTCAGTTTTGATTTAATTGTTTTCCTTTTTTCCTTTCCTTTCCTTTCCTTTCCCCTTCTCCTTCTGCCTTTCCCCTTTCCCCATCCTTCTCCTCCCTTCCTCTTATATTTTCCTTTTATTCCCATATAAGTCAAACCAAGTGTTCAGTACATCTGTATGGGTAACTAAATTATTAGATACTGAGAGAAAAAAAAAGCCTTTTACTTAATGACCATGGGTTCAAGTGCAGACTACACAAAAGTCAGAAAATTGTTGTAGCCTTTGTGTGGTTTATTTTGCCATTAGTTTTTTCATTAGTGGACATTTAACTGGTGAAATCTATTGGGCAAAATAGCTTCTCAGTCACTGTGAGTATAAAGGGTGCTGGCAGGACTACTTAGATCAGCGCAACCATCTTCCGTAGAATCATGGAAATCTGCAGTCTCTGGGACAAAATCCATTTGCCATCTTCTCAGTGATCCTGGCCAAATCTGGCTTCTCATCAGTCCAAAAGAAAAAGGTCTAAAGGAAAGGCATGACTCATTCTCTGTGATTTGGGAGTGTAATGTGTGAGAGGACAAAAGCAGGAATGAGATTTGTTGGATGCCATGTCATGCCAGCATGTCATATGCTCTGGAGAGCATTCAGTAATTTTCAGACTAATTCTAGGGTGGCATGCATAGAGTAGGAAGTATTGTCTTCATATGTAGGCAAAGTCATTTTCTTGCTGCTTTTCTGGGCTCCTAGGTTTTAAAATTGGGTTTTATTTGAATACTAAAAAAAGTAACATGATTTCCAGGAATTGAAGCTCTGTTACAGAATCACAGAAGCACAAAAGAGGTAACATTGGAAGAGAACGCCTCAGGACATCTAGTCCAACCTCCCTGCTCAAGCAGGGTCTCCTCAAGCAACCTCCTATCTCTTACCTCTAAAATTTCTAAGTAGGACAAAATCCTGGTTAATATCTGGAAAAAAACTGTGGAAGGGTTTTGTTTTGAACCTATGCTGTGCCTTGAAAGCTTGAAGTTTTCTCAAAAAACCGAGCTAAAGCAAGGCTGCTTCTCATTTATGTTATTATTGGTTTCTTTCCTTGTATTTTAGTTCCTTCACCCTTCTTGTTAGGTAAGACAGACCTCTCCTGCTAGGAAAATGGGGGGCTAAAAAGTCAGCTATGGCTTCCCAAAATTGTCCCCAAAACAACATAGCAGCTCTTGATAGAAGGCTTTCAAGGAGGGAGATGTAAAAATCAGTTGTGTGACTAAAATGAAATGAGTTAAGGCTTTACTTCTGAGGAAAAAAAATGTCCAAAAGTGTAATCTTTCTCTATTGCAGTGGTAGACAGGATATTTTTAATGGCAATGACATACTAGGATGAGAAACTTGTAACTGGAGGCTTGCTGCAGCCAAGCTAAAAATGTAGTTACTTAAGATATTGCCAGCAGAGACAAAACTAGAAGTAAGCAACAACATTTTCAGTCAAGGCAAATTAGTCCTCATGGTACCTCAACATGAGAATATCTGCTCTGCCTCAGTCCTGTTGTACTCTGGGGTAGAGGCAAAGACAGGTGCAGCAGAGGTAAATCCTTGATTATGGATGACATGGGAGATGACCAAAACATCTGGGTGCGATGAAACAACCAGCATTAATGCTTGGGCTTTTCTCTCATAACGCTTTGGCTTTCCTTTCAAACCACCTTTGGTTTTTAACTCCAGAAAGAAGTCTTAACACCAAAGTGTTCTGCTGTGCCTTATGGTAAACTTTATTGGAGACCAGCTAAGCTGAACTCCAGGCTGAAAGATCAGCCTGCTGCTATGGTCACTTGGGTCTCTAATTATATCCAGTGCTTCACTGTTTCCTGCCTTAATTTTTGTCTTCAGCAGCTTTAAGCATATTCACTTCTAGCTCAAGACTTGATCTTTTCCATCTTCTCTTTGGCTCTTGCTTTGTCTTTTCTCTTCTCTTTGCTTCAGGCCTGACTAGTTTGATCATTTAACGTTTTCTTTAACACTTCACTCCTGAAGGCAAGTTTTCCATGCACTGGGATGCAGTGCAGGTTGGGGATGGTGATTTCACCACTGTCTGCTTCCTATCCCCAAGTCCTCAATCACTGCTGCTCCCCATCCTGCATGCCTGCAGGCTGTGCTCAGTGTCCTACTATTTTCTTTCGCTATCCTGTGGCCTGGTCCCAGCTTCCCCAGTGGAAGGGCTCGCAAGAAGCCCTCCTGCCACCTGCCACAGAAGAGGAGATTTGCTTTCCTCTAGGAAGCCTTGGTACTGCACAAAGCTCCGTGAAAGCAGCCTCTCGACCCCAGCCTTGCTCATTTGTTATCAAAGGCAGTCCATCCATGCTTGGGGCAGGGAAGAGGGAGAGGGATTGTGAGACCCATTAACCCCAATGCCAATGAAAAAATAACTTCTGCTCCTTTAATTTTTCAGTTTAAATTGTTTTTTTCCACAACAATGTTAATGGTTTGGTTTTCTCACCATTCCTGGAGAGACAGTCCCCTCTCCTATTTTGTCTCTGTGGGGTCTGTTCCTCCTTGCTGTTACAGCTTTTTCGTTTTGGCTTTCAGCCCAGTTTCTCCACAAAAGGCACCTGTAAAAGATTTATTTTTTTTTTTTAATTGCTTTAACTTTCTTTAACCTGCTTGTTTGTTTTTTTTCTGCTCCCTCTCTGCTTTAAAACTTTCTTTATGCAACCACTCTCTTAACATGTTTTCACTCTTTGGTTATCTTTTATTCTTGTATCAGGCAGAAGACATCCTGCAGCTTAGATTGAGATGCAACTCCTCTCCTTCTAAGTACATGATTTATACAGCTAGAGACCACCTCAGCCATGCTACATACAGAAGATAGCAGCTTAGAGAAAGAGAGCAGTTTTGCTGGCAGTAAAAGTTCTGTTTATAACCTGAAAATGACACAGAAATAAAAGGTAGATTTCAGAGCAAGACTCTCTACTCCTCTGCACTTCTGTGTAGCACATGATATCAGATATAAAACCAGTGCTTTCTTTTTACAGTAACTTTGTAGTAATTATATGGCTGCCCAAAGCTGAGGGCACTGGAATATCAGGCAAGACCCCTTTCAGCACCACTCTAAGGAGCAAGGAGGAGGAGGTGTACCTGCTCACAGCTCTTCTTCTTAACCTCCGCACTTCAGTAGATTTCCCCCTTGAACCTCCAGGAATCTCTGTTGGGCCCATCTTTTCCAGTTCCTGTGAATGTGCTTCCACTGCCCCTGGTATTTTCAACATCCTTCCCTATATTCCCCTGTCAAGTGGTCATAGATGGTCCTGCAAATTTCTGTGATGCAGTGGGTATCTGAAGGGAAAATTGTCTGTTCTTAGTGCAAAAAGAATTAGCCTCTTAATTGTGTCTCTCATTTAGGGGAAAAGGCTGCCTACTCCTGCTTTTTTTTTGTCTCCAACTTTCTTTTTTTCCCTTTTTAGGAGTGCCCTTTATTATGAAAGTGACTAGTATCAGCAATGTAATTCCTCCAGCAAACTCACTCTACTAATTTCAAGAGTCTGTTGGTGCTGTTTTATTCTTGTCATGTCGGATGCAGTAATCCAGTTTGCATTCACGATTAGATTAGGAAAGACATGAAATACCTGCATTTGCAAAATTAGTGTGGATATTTACCAGTTGGCAGCTTGTTCTCTTACTTCCTCCCCACTTCACTGCTGGAAGCCTTTAATCCACTACTCAGATGTATAAGTTAATGCCTTGCTGTGAATCAAGAAAATGTCTTTCTGCATTGTTAATTTCTGTGACGTGATCTCGCCTCATGTTGTCTTCATAGGCACATGCCATGGCATAACCTGATGAGATGCAACCTGTACTCTAACAGGCAGCAGGTAGTCAGCACGCTGACGATGCCTCCCAGCAGCCTGCCTTAAGAGAGCTTTGTAAGACGGAAAATAAAAAGGAAAAACAGACAGGTTGGCTCACCTAGCTCCTGTGGAGAGGTACACAAAACCAGCACTATATGGTGAGATATGGCTCATTAGGAGCATGATACTCTCCATGGAAAATGATTGTCAGGAACTGCTTTAATTTTGTTCTCCACTTCTGCATGTTCCCAGGACCTGCCGGGTGAACAGACAGGGAGTGCAGGGAAACATCGGAGCCTACAGCAGCCCAGGGCCTGCTACCAGCCCAGTGTAAACTGGGTGTTGGACACAATGATTTGGAGGCTCAGAGGGCCCATCAAATCAACACCCAGGCTCCACCTGGGTTTAAACCCTTTTCGCTTTTCACCTAAACACAGCTTCCTGAACCTTGTTGCCTGTGTGTTATCCCTTCACTGAAACCTTGAAGACAAAAGTTTATCTGAGTGCAAAAGTTGGATTTTTTTTTTACTATTAAAATGATGGTAGCTTTCAACTTTCCAGGGCTTTTGTAGGAACATTCACAATAGAAATGAGTGTGCCTAGCCATTAAACTTCACTATATAATGGGAGCTAATTCCTGCAGTTTAATGGCTTGCTCTTGGTTCCCCCCTCTCACTCCTCCAGTCCCTAAAACTGTCCTAGTTCAAATTCAGATCTCCTTCAACGTGCTTTTCCCTGGATAGACAGGAGTGCCAAAGCAAGAGCAAGGAATGGCATGCTGCACATCCAGAGCTCAGCTTGCGTCACATCCAAACCTCAGTTTTGTTTGCAGTCGGCAAAGGATGAATAGATGGGCCAAGCATCATTAGCCAAGGGTTGCTGAGGTGTTTGTTCTTCAGTACCAGCCAGGAACGTGTATTTCTAACACAGTAAGTCCCTTGTGAGAAGACACTGCTGGTAACTCTTTAATGTTTAATCTGTTGGGATGCTAGTCTGAGCCCCTTGGTGTATTATTGTGATGTCATCTCAGAGTTACAAATCTGTATGCTGTTCTGCCAAGGAACTGTTTTTCCAAATATGCCGAAAGCTGCCAACTAGCTGTTTCTGCAGCTTAGTAAATGCTAGGTAATTTTCTTCTTAGAAAAGTGGAAAGAGAGTAGGAGCAAACAATAACGAAAAATAATTTACAATTCCCCAGAAATTACCTAGAATCATCCCTTAAGAAGAGCATCAGCGGAGGCATCAGGGGATGCTCCTCCTGCCTGCAAAGCTGTTCACATACTATCACTTGCCCGTGATGATTCCACCCTTTGCCCCAACCTCTGCAGCCTGTCCCTCTGCTCACTCTTTCCCCTCGTCCCTCAGTCACGTCTCTCCCTGCAGGCAGGCTGCCCTTTCCAAGGAGCAGGCTGCTCCTCTCTGACTGCCAGGAGCTGCCTCTCTAACATCTTGCCCCTGCTGCCACCCAGAGCAGCCAGCCAGAGAGATGCGCTTCCAGCCTGCTAGTGGCTGGATGGGCACAGGAGTGGGCAGGCAGACTGCCAGATCATCCCAGGGGAGCATCGGGAAAGAGCAGCCTTTCCTGGGGGCGGGCTTTTCCCAGCCGAGGATTCATCCGGCCGGACCGAGGCGGTGGGCGAGTATTTCCCGGGGTGAAAGCCGCGGTGCCTTGGGCCGCCAGGAAGTCGGACACTAAAGTGTCAGCATCTGTGCCTCCTCCCTGGTGCATGCCGGCACCGAGGACAGAAAGGCCGTTTTCGTCCCCTGGTGTCCCTGCCAGGGGATGAGAGCCAGGTGGGAGCTGGTGTAAGGCACGGGCGCGAGGGCTGCAGCGCTCGGGCCCCACGAGTCGCCTCTGTCTCACATCAGCTTAGCCCCAGTTTGGGAGGAGCAGGGTGCTGGTGGGTGAGCCCGGGCGCCCAGAGCTGCCTTTGGTCGAAGGGAGCGAAGCAGCCAGGCTGCAGCTGCCTTCGGCATGGGCCGTGCGCCGGCTCTTTCCCCAAGTACATCCCACCAACAGGGCATACCCTTTGTCTCCGGGCTTCCAAAAGTGCTCTGGGTCCCCCCCACAAGGTCATCCTCATGTGAACTACCGCCCCACTATTGCCAAGTCATCCTGGAGTGAAAAGATTTGGAAGAAAAAGTAATCCGGACGAGCTGTGGCTTAGCAGAGAGGGTGAGTGAGTGAAAAAGTTTAAGCAAAACCAAAAATAAAAGCCTTTCTCAATTTCCATACAACTGTGTTGATATATGAAAGCTAAGCGACAGTTTATTTAAAGCGACTCTGTTACCTATTAAATTGCAAAACACCAAGTCCTTTGGTATTCATGAAGAAGAATTCATTAATTCCATAACAGTTAACTTTAAAAACGCAGCAATATGCTGAATGCTGATTACTGAGCCGTGTAAAAAAGGGCAAAATCAAAAATAAAAAAAAAAATCAGAGCAGTATTTTATTTTGCTGTTTTCGTTTCAGGTTGATTGTATTACTTCAGCAGATGCAATGCCAACCACTGTAACCTAAACTGGTCTCACAAATGGCATTTTTCTGGGTCCAAAGCCCCCATCTCTCACTGAGGCTTGCTCACAGCACTGCAGAAGAGCACTCTTGGCTGTCAAGAAAGGCTTGCAGGAGCTAAGGATAGGGAGAAAAAAAAAAAGAAAAAAAAAAAAGAGGTAGGAGGGGGACCACCAAGCACAAAGTTAAAGTATGCTTTGTAATGTAACAGGGGTGGTGTGCTGGATTATTCACGCTTCTGCTCCACAACTTGAAATTGAGGATGGTGAAAACAAGATGTTCAAAACCCATCTAGATGATTTCTCAGGGGGTGCTGTATAAATGCGATAACCATCACCAGTGAGAATAAAGCAAACAGCAGGGAAAAAAAGTAAGCAGCCTGGTCTTTGGTGAATTCACTCTGAGTCTTATATGTCAGGAACCATTGTACTTATCATCTGAAATCCGACTCCCAGCCCTGCCCTGGCTCTCCATCAGCCCTCGGTGTGCAGTGAGCAAACTTCTTCTGAAGGATTGTCGGTTTGTAGCCAGCACAGGCAACGCGTCTCTGTCAGGAACAGTAATGCATGTCGACAAGTGCACATTAATTTTAGATTATTCATCCTGACAAGGCTGTTGATTTGGAGGTTTGCTGCAACTGTTGGTTTAAACAGGCACAGAAGGAAGCTGGAGGCATGAACAAAACCCAAAAGGGGACTTTGGGAGGGGAGCTAATATCTTGATGAAAAGTCTTCCTAAATTTGTCTAGAGCTCAGCTTTGAGCTTGGAAAGCTAAAGTGAAATAGAGATGTATTTCAAGGCCTCGCAGCACAGGAGAGGTAACCATGGCAATTTAACCTATTCAGTCTGAGATAGGAAGAAGCAGGATCAAGTTCCTTCACTCCTTTTATGCAGAAAATGCTTCACGTGTGATAAAGGATGAAGGAAAGGTTGTCAGAGAATGAATGAAGGAAATTAAAGAAAATTCATGCAGAAGGAGGCGGTCTTGTGCTCCAGAGCTGCTGGGGAGTTGTCCAACAGAGCCACTCCTCACATCTAGGGCTGACAAAAATGCTGCATTGGATTTTATCACCAATAAAGTTAATGATAAGCCCCCCTCAAGTGAAAAAATAGAGGATATTGCTTTGTGTCACCAAGATGAGCTCTGTTTGGGACTTCTCTCACAGAAGCATATGGAGAGATACAGCTCACCAGCGTGTACTTGAGAAGGGCCTTTGTCTTAGAAAGAAACAGTAGAGTGCTCTGGAGGAGTTTCCTTTAGCATGTGCAAAGCATCTGCATCTGCTCTCTGTGGTGCAAAACAGGTGTAGGTGTCTCGCTGCCCCCCGGACTCCCTGTGCTCCTGTGTACCCAGGGCCATGCAGCCCTTCCATGAGTTGCTCTTGTGTCAAGTGATGCAAATTCATTCATAGGACTTTGGGCAACAACTTTATGGATCATCCATTTTCACAGATCACAGGTCATTTAAACAAAAAAAGACTATTAAGAAGTTGATAAAATTATTGAGGTCCTGCTCCCAATCTTTAATATTAGCAAATCTCTGTGACCCTAAACCAAACAAAAATGAGTAAACTTCAGTCAGCCTATTCAAGGGATATGAAACATGTCACAGAGTAAAACTGCCATTCTTACGACAAAGAGGAGAATCTATAGAAGTGAAGATGAAGAGTAGTGAAAAAGGCTGTATATTCAGGTTCTAATATTTGTTATTTAAAATATTCAGACAAATACTTAAAATACAGATAGGAGTGATAGAATGGGTGTGCCCTGCTCTAACAGTGGGGAATTCCACAGCTGTGGGGTAGGAGGCTGATTCTATACCTCCTATTGTCAAACAACGTTGTTTTCTTTTCTCTGAAGACAACATTTTTGATGTGCATTGCACAAATACAGGGAGCACTTCTTTAGCATTATCTTTTGATAATCACAGCTTAATGGTCTTCAAATTCACACTGTCAGACAATAGTTCTTGTCATGCATAAACTTTTATATTCTTAAAATAAAATTCTGATAAAAAATAACTTCTTTGAGATTTCCACACAGAGAGTGCAAAGAGCTAAAACTGCCAGCCTCTTCGAAACTTCAACAGCAAGCAGACTCCATTCCAGAGGTTCTTCTCCTCAAGGAATGATTTAGCCCATAGACTGTTAGTATTTTCAGTAATAATTATTTTGGTGAATATGGACATGAGCATTCCAGATATGCAAGACCTCAGACACTTGGTTCACTCCTCCTTACAAAAATGCTGTCTTCTTGTACCTAGGGCAAGGAGAGATGTGGTGGTGGTGTATGGGCTTTGCCACTGAGGTTAGTGGAAGTCAGCACTGTGAAGTCTAGCAGAAATGACAAGCAGGTCTCAAGAGGCCTGGTGAGCACCAAAACCTGCCACGTCGAGGGTTTAGTGCTGTTAGCTCACAGTTACAGGGTGTTTTCCAGAGACTGTGTTGCTGCCTGTTGAGCGTATACTTATCCAGAACATCTGTTTAAGCTCTGCTCTTCTCTGCAGCAGGAGCAGCACTGGGCAGGGAGGTGGAGAAAGGGGCAGTTTCAGAGGTGAAATGGTTAAGCAATAGTCATCTCCCTCTGGCTGTGGAATTAACAGTGGAGGCAGAATGTAAAGAGCAGCACGCAGAGCAAGGTGGGTGCAGCTTTCCCAACAGAGGATGGGCAGCCCAAGTGAGTAATTGACTAAATAGCATGAAATCTGGCAATATTCAGTCATCTGAATTCAGGTGAAAAATGTGGGCTGAGCTACTGAACCTGCTGCTGCTCCTAGCAGCAGCACTAAGCTGGCGAGCCGTAAGACACGTTCCCTCCTGCCAGTCTTACCAGCTCCTGCAGCTGGCAGGGGCCAAGGCAGGGGCCCCTAATTTAGCCTGACTTCTTAACTAAGGAAATTGCTTATGGTAGCATGTAAGTTTTAGGGGTTTGGGTATTTTTTTTTTATTTTATTTTTTTTCTTTTTTTTGGCCTGAGCACATTTGTCCCACTGCCTTTATTTTCCTTTTACCTGCAGAACTTTCTGCCCTACTGTTGCTTCCCTCTTCATCTCCTACCCATATACCCCAGAAAGGGGTATATCCTGCACACACAAGTATAGCCAAAGGAGGACCAAGACCATGCTGTGACCTTTAGTTTATTCTTTACTTGGAAAGCAGGGTACAAGGCACAGGCAATTTCCCCTCAGTCTGCAGCAGGCTGCAGAGAGGTTGATGTGATGTGTTTGATTACATGAAGAAAGCCAACGTTTTGAGTCCTGATCAATTACAGCTAACCCATCAAAAGAATATGGCTTGTGAGTACTCTTACTGAGTAGAAGGGTGAGGTTTGTGGGCCCTTCCTTCACTCCTTTGGGAAGTTAAAAGTTAAAAAGACAAAGTAGAACTGCAAATGGAAGATGATTTTGTAGGGTGGCCCTTGAAATCAGGTAAACACTGAGTAAAATCTGAGTAAGAAACTCCTCACCCATCACTACTCAGTGCTCTCAAATGCCTTACTCACTGTTTTACATGCCTAAACATACCATACAAGCCTAGTGGGTTTTTCTTTTTCCTTTAACCATAGCTGTTTCACTAAGATTAAATAACAAACTGAAGGATTTTCTAATATTTGAGTGCGTTGTAATTTTAGTGGTCATCCTTAATCTTTTTTCCCTAGCACAGCTTTTTCTCTCATCAGCTTAGTATTTAAACTGGATTCATTTTTAATGCCTTAATATGCAAACACATTTATGTCAAAATTGATTCAATATTTAAACTTGTTCGGTTTCAAATACATTTTATGCTTCAGCTGTTTCAACTTGTAGATTATTTCAAACGTGGAATTGATTCCAAAATTAAGCAGGTTTAAATGTTCAGTCAATTTATTTTAAACTATGTGTGTGTTTTAGAGACCTATATTGAGAAATGCTAATTTTTTTTTTTAATGGTGCTTTTGCAGTTTGCAGTGTGTCAGCAGTTTAAAAGTAAGTCTCTGCACATACAACTGCTCCCTAAAGTTTAACCAAGTCTACTAATTACTTAGAAAATGGCAAATGATTAGCCTGTGCTGAATATAGTATACAGAACCAGCCAACCTCTGAAACATATTTTTTTCTGTCTTCAAAAATGATTGGTGAGAATTAGGGTGAATATCTATCTGCCTGTCAGTATATTTAAATATACAAAATAATGCTTTTACAAAATATGCCATTTCCACACGTAACTGTGAATCTAGGCTGTATCAGTAGAACTGCTTGGCTGGACAGAAATGGGATGTTGCAGTGTGTTAGCTAAAAGGGAAGGAGATCTGCAACTGATGCCCACTAAGAGGATCCCAGCAATCTCAGTCCACTCTCTCCTCCACCTGAAAGCCTGCCTTCTCTGAACCTTGAGAAAGGATACTGGATATTTCAGGCAGCAGCATCTTTGCTCTGCATCCCAGCATTGTTGCTCCACTGTGTGAAGCAGACAAATATTATTTTGAGTGGAAATTGAAAGCAGCTTCCCATATTCTTAGGTGGGTATCCTAACTGCAGAGCTATTAAGTCTTTCTCCTTTCTCTTTTCTTCTCATGGAAGCTTAATTATTTATGCAAGGTGGCACAAAATAAGCATGAGAGATTAAAAGCAATGCATAGACAAATTTCTTATGACCCTCTGGCTTTGGAAGTCCATTCTGACATGCCTCTTCTTTCCCTGTTTCAAAGCAGAAATTTGAAGCCTGTTTTCCTACTTCTTCAGGTACATGTAGAATGTTCCAAAGTTTACTTTTAAAGCTTTAATTTTTATTGATTCTTTTTTTTTTCTTCCAAAAACTTCTCAAAGCACTGACATCTCTCTTCAGTAAAAGTGAAAAGAATTGGAGGAGGAAGAATGAAATGGGGATGTTTTGATTAATTTTTGACCATTTCAGTGCTGAGGATCCAAAAAACAAATGTGGCTTGAAGTACTTTTGTTTGGGCTGTTTTGCTGTCTTCCTCTCAAGAAGACAAACTTAAAACGTAATGTTTTATAGCTGCTTTTTAATATCATAGTAGAACGAAAGCTCCAGTTTTTCATCTGGCATGACCTTCTTTGTAATCTTAGAGAAAAAGTACTGAGTGATTTCAAACACCTCTGCAACTGGATTCACAGATGATGTGTTTTTATGGTAGGCGACAAAAGCCTTTGGTTTTGCTCTCTGGATAGAGCCAGAAGTGTTCTGCTTCTGTTAATATTGATCTGGTATTTTTAATGAGTATTAAAAGAAAAAAAGGTTAAGTTATTGTCAGACAACTGCTTGCAATGTTGTTGATGCTTTGTAATAGAACCTGTCCTTGCAGCAGTTATTTCCTGTCCTTCAGAGAGTGCTAGTTTTGCACTGTTAATGCTGTTAATACATGGCAATCCAAAGGAAAAAAAAAAAAAACCAAACCCTCAGGTAAATTTCTTCTCAGATTGGTTATAATGTGTGAAAATAGGAATTATTTAGTTTGGGCTATTTTCAAGATTCCCATAATTTAAAAATTGTTTTGTTCTTCAAAATGAAAAGTTGTGTAACATTAGTTAATAATGTAGATGAGCTCTTTTTGTTGTTCTCTTCAAATTAAAATTTCTAAGTTGGAAACATCTGAGTGTTGTTGAGAGCACACATATTAGCTGCTTTCATTTCAGAACCATTAAATGCACACAGAAGTGTTATCACTTCACATTAAGAACTGATAGGATGTATCTACCTGACAACATGATCTGTAAAATACAAGTAGTTTTAACACCTGCATAAGCTCAGGTTTACAATACCTGACACATTTTATTTAAAGTTGTACTTTAACAAACCATAGGTAACAAAAGATTGCATGGGTTTATTGAGAGTTTAGGGAGTTTCAGAAGACACTACGTACAGACACACACAGATGCAGACCCACACACTCCTGCAGAATAGGTTACTATGTCATATTTGCATATTTATTTCTATCAGTTTGCAAATTATGGTCAGTTTAAGTACTGCTGACTGGTTTTTGTCCTATGAGGGACAGCAGTTGTATGCCAATGAAAATACTCAGGTGCTCAGCAGTAGCAGAATCAGGTCTGAGTGTGGAATGCAGCCGGTCAGCATCTGAGCAGATGATAAAAGCAGCCTGAGGTTTCATCTATCCTAGTTAATTAAACATGCTCAGGACTGCTGTCTGGCACTGAGACCAGTAGGCATGAAACATTCTGTGAGACTGGAGACTATTCTGACAGTCTTGAAAGACAGGTTACCACCATCCACTGCCCAGGCACCATTATTTAATATATTAAAGGTTAAGATAGCCTAACAGTTCAATTCCAGAGCTGACTTTCTCAGGGCGTACTCAAAACTCCAATGGTAGCACGGGCTGCATGTTTTCAGAATCAATACAAAAGCTCTTGGATTAGTAGCTGCTGTTCCCATGCAGCTCCCTTCCCAGTGGGTGCAGCAGTGCAGCCCCTGTATGCATCTGTGCTACGCCCAGTGTTCCTGCACTGCACCATCGTGCACCCAGCTTGGTGCATCGTCACACAGGAGCAGCTCAGATCGTCCAGGGTGCAGGCATGGCCTTAGTTTTGAGTTTCAGTTCCCTGTGTTGGGGGCTGATGGGGAGTCGTCTTTACACCATGAAAGGCAGGCCTCCCACATGAAGCCAGAAAAGCAGGAAAGGCATGGTGCAGAGGTGATTCAATAGGATGGGCTTCTAAAGACAGGACATCCATCCCTCTGGAAGAACAGGCAGCCACTGGAAGCTCTGCCTGGGACCTGTGAGGAGGAGTAGCCTTTGTGTCATGTCCAAAGCCTACTTTGCAGGAGAGAAGGATAGCGATACTCACTCTACCAGTGGGAAGACATAACTTAGGTGCAATCTGAAGGGAGATGGGGAAAATTATCTGGGTGTGAGCACAGGGAGAAATTTGGCTTGGAAATAGCCTCTGTGCTTCTTGGGACACAGAGTCGCATGAAGGGAAGAACAGCTGAATTCTGTGTTGTTCTCAGTGGGTTTAGGGGTGTTAGCACAACCTTGTCACTTCAGAACATTATAAATACATTTATGGTTTTGACAGAGAAATCTCAATCTGCTTAATACCATGGTAAACAACTAGCTTAAAAATCTATCATCCTTTATTAAAGATGCAGAATAAGAAGAAGATTAATGCGTCTGACATATAAACAGTGAAGTAACTTCTTTTTAGCAATATGCCATATTTCCTTAGACTTTAGCTGTAGAGAGATCATTTGGCAACCATTTGACTGATATTAGAGATTATAGTAATTGCTTTTGTTAAAGAAAAGATAAAATGTCATCTGGCCTGTGTTGCAACTGGTTTGTCACATCTTGGTTCCCTGAAGGACAAAATGTGCACCAAATAAGGAGCAAAGATCATCAAAGACAGAAAAATTTGGCTTTGGACTCTGAGACTGGCTGTTATTTGTGTCAGTGTGCTCCTAGAGAACAGCAGGCACCACATCTAGTCTTCTTAGCCCATTAAGTCTTTGTACTGGTTTTGGGCTGACTTCCTGGTAGCTCCCTTTTTGATGGTATGCTCAATGAAGCGACAAAAGCTGCCACCTCAGTCAAGCAGATCAGATTCACACAAAAAAGACGGACACGTGAAAAAGCACACAAATGTATTTAACAACATCCAAATCACACACAAAGAAAAAATAGTATGGAAAAAGAACAAATAGCATAGAAAAGGAACAAGTAGGGTTAGAGATGGACAATAAAGAGGGCATAGAAAGAAAGGAGAGAACTAGGCATTCGTTCATTGCACAATAGATCTTGGCCAGAAGTAGTTCCGAGGCAAAAAAACTGCTCATGTCTTCTAGAACCCCCTGATGCTTGCTTGGTTCAATCTTATAATTTTCCAGGAACAGGGAAAGTAAAGTCCCCCAGTGTAAGGGTGCACTGTGTGATCAGAGGAGGTGTCTCCAACACACACACTATCTGCATACCCGTATTATACTCACTATAATTTCTTCCAATTAGTTTTCCTAATAGAGCTCTCCCAATGGAAATGGTAGGTGGAGTAGCATGTCCACACTTTGTTTTTTTAGCTTATTTCTCAGCACATTGGTTCTATACCCTTGATTTCTCAAGGTCATATGTTCTTGGGCCTGCTGCTCCCACTTCAGCAGACTTGCTGGGCTTACCAGTAAGACACCTTGTCTTCTCCATGACTTCTGCTGACTCTTATGAGAAATTTTGTACAACAGACTGAACTGAATTCATGTTACCTGAGGGAGGGGCAGAAAAAGCAGTTTCTTGCTCCATTACTGTATAAAACACCATAAAGTGAAGAAAAGCAGCTCTATCAGATACAAATATTCAGAAGTTGCAGTCCAACATGCACACAGGTCTATAGAGGCTTAGAAGGAGCAGCCAGTGATACAGGAATCTGTTCTAAACTGTAGTTTGGTGCATAAATTAACAAATAAATAAAATTAATACTTATATACTTCTAGTACTCAGACTGGGAGCTCGAGTCCATCTGCTCTCTTTATGGGTTATCTGCATTAATATCCAAAAGACTGATCAGCTGCAACACTATTTATTTCTCAAATGAAACTACTATGACCCAGAAGATCTCAAAGAATTAGATTGAGATGAGCATGGGAAAGCTGGCTGTCCTAACTTGTAATATATATTTATGAAATGCACAATGCATTGGGTGACACAGACTGCTGTTTCATTAACTACACATTTTGAAGAGAGATTTTTCTTTGTCTCTTAAATAGATCCTGTAAGAATAGAAAATATCATTACATCAAAGAAAATATTCATATAACCCAAAAGATCTGACATAAGCTCTCAAATGCCAGGCAACCCATAGATGATATTAGAATTCTGTGTCTACCTCTAACCGTAATGCAAATCAGTAAAAAGTTCGAACAAAATGTCATCTTTTATGCTGCAATTCTGTGACAGGAAGACCTGAAGGCAGATAAAGTGAGTATGCCCAGCTGATCACTTTTCACAAAGGTAACGTTGTCATTTTTTAAACGCCCTGATTTGCTACCTGATAAGGCAGGGTTCGATGCCCCACAGAGACATAACTATGCTCTAAGGAAGCTTGAGATTCCCTTTCTTCCTGAAGATGCCCTTATAACTTTCTGCCTGGGGGAACCTTCCTCACCTCCTTGATGTTATCAAACCCCCCTGTCACTATTACTTCTGCTGATGGGGTCAGTTTTGTACTTCTTACATCACCAGTCAGCTCGTCTAGCAAGGGTATGGGGCTGGAATTGAGTTTAGGGTGCAGTCATGTCTTCTCAGCCTCTGTCTGCCTATTAGGAGTCAAGATGATGCTCATGCTAGCAATTTGCTTTGGAGCAGAATTGCAGCATTGAAGCAAAAGTGCAGATTACCATCATGCACGATATAGTGGTTGAAAAATCCACACAGTTCTTAAAAGACAGAGGACAAGAAATACAAGGGTCCCATTCATACATCGTGGACAAGCAGAGCAGTGCATACAGTACTTTGCATGTTGTTCTGCATTTCCTTATATTTAATTAGATTAACTTTAAATTTTACTAGAGAAAATAATAATCTTGAATTCAGTTTTTTGCTACGTGTTTAAAATGGAAGAATACGTGCCACCTATAACAAAAATTCTAATAAGATAAATTTAGGTTATCAGAAGTTTTTCTAAACATCAGATTGTATGGTTTGAGACTTAAATAATGAAGAAGGATCGATACAAATAAATCAATATGCTTTGCATGCACTGTTTCCCAAGTTCAGAACAAACTTGCAGAACTGTCTGTATTTCCTCCACTGTAGCCATATATTTTGAAATCTGTGGAAAATCAGCCATGCCAAAAATGTTCTGAAAACAAATATGAACATAAAATCTTCCCTCCCTGCCCCCAAAAAAACCCAAAATACCCATGCATTTTCTTCCCTTGCTTCAGTTAGAAAAAAAAGAGGATTTCATATGCTGCTCAGCACAGATGATTCAGGGACCAGTGATGAAAATTACTACAGACACAAAAAGACTTCCATATGAAAAGATAGTGAAAATCTTGAACCTCCTTAGCCCAGAGATTAAATAAATAACATGGAGCATGATAGAAGTACACCGAGTAATGAATAATGTAGAGGAGGCAACTTGGGAACTCCTAATTACCTTTTCTTTGTAACTCATAACTAGCTGCTAAGATGGGATATATTTTTATCCAAAAGCACTGTTAAATATGGAATTCACTGCCACAAGCTACCACTGAAGCAAATCATCTAGTAAAAAATGATAAAAGGGTAGAAAAGTATATGTACATTGAGAATGTCTATAGTTACCCTAGGTCAGCTTAAAAAGTCGATACGTCATAAAGCCATAATCTTCCAAAAGGAAGCTAAATACTAACACATTTTTTGGCATCCAGTTTGTTCCATAGTTCTGTTACGTAGATTTGCACATCCTTTGAAACTTCCATTGCCAACCACTGGCACTCTCATGTGAGAGCCCCGGACAGGGGTGTCAGCGCTCTGCACTGGCCTAGCAGCATTTGTGCAGCTCTAAAATGAAAATAAAGCAGGGCTGCAGGATCAAGAGGCCACTCCTGACTGAGCACAGGATCAGTTATACCTCCAGGCTGGCCTGGATTTAAACGTTGTTGGGACTGGGGGTGCAAGAGCCTCCCCATGCAACCTTCTGCAGTGCCTGATAAGCCTTGTCCTTGCAAGGTCACACGAGGTCCGGTCCTCCCTTGCAGGCAGGGAAGGCTCCTAGGAGAGTCGGGCATCCACCGTGGGCACAGACAGTGAGCTTTGTCTCTCTGCTTCACATCATACTTTTATGTGTTTGATGATTGTTGCGACGTTGCCTCCTTAGTACTTTCTTCTTCGGGCTAATTAACTGCAGACTTTCCTCTGAAGTCACATTTTCCAGACCTCTGATCTGCCTCGGTGCTTACCTCTGCCCTCCCTCCAGCTGAGCCATACACTGGTTGAAGCTTGCTGCCCAAATCTGAATGCAGCCCCCCATGAAGCCTCTTCAGTGCCAAATGCAATGAGAAAAGCTGTTTGAGATGTCTTGCTTTTTTCCTATTCATACATCCCACTATGGTGTTTCCTTTTCTTGGATCAGTAGGACATTTTTGAATCTTGTTTGGTGTGTGTGATCCATTACAACCTCTGAGTTTTTTTCCCTAGATTTGCAAGTTGCAAATTATTTTCCCCAACACATGTACAGCTGATTGACCCAAATAAAGTGTGTACCTTACTTTTCCTCTCTCAAATTATGTTCAGTGTAAAATAGGAAATGGGATACCCATTTTGAATGACTGAATTTTGTAATATACCACATGATCAGGATAATATAAAGAGGATAATGGGAAAGAGCTCTTGTTATTCATTTGTTAAGTGTAATTTAGCTTTCATTATTTCTTACAATAGCAGATCATCTAGTCGTAACATCCTGTGCTGAAGTCTGAATTCTCTGTGACTGAGAACTGCATGACAACATTTAGCAGTATTCAAAAATTTGGTTGTGTGTGGATTTGCAAAACAGAAACCCTTTTGCAGTTTTCACAGAATTCGGCAATAGTCTTGTGGAAATGTGTGATCTGACTAGCTAACTTCCCTTAGGAGCTGATGACTATTGATCCTCTTGGAAAGATAAAATACAGAAATGTATCAAATCATTAAGTGGGTGTTTTGACCCACTAAGATAGGAGCTAAGGTTTTGTCACTGATATTGCAGTTATATATACAACAACAAATGGAAATTCTCAGATATGTTAATCTCATTTAGATGCTGACATTAAAAAACAAATATTCAAAACATAATGAAGGAACTGTCAAGAGCATAATTTTGTAATTATTAGTTTAATATCTTGAAATTAAATTTTCAGAAGTTAGACTTTTTTTTTTTATAAAATCTGAATTTGATTCTTATTGCTAATTTTATAGAGAGAACTTTTCAAATATTTGTAAAGAAAAGATGCTAAATTGTACCTTTGCTTTCCAAATGACAAAATTGTGTAAGCCATGAGAAGTTTGAGATTTTCTCCAGTAAATCCGCAGGCAAAATTTCTGGTATAGCCATGGCTGTGTTCCCATTAAACTGCCTATGTAATTAACTCTGGTTTTCCTTTTTATCTGGAAGCTTTTATACTGACATGTGGCAGGACAGGGGTTCATACAGCCTTTTGTAGCCTGTGAGGGTTGCAGATCTCCAACACCAATGACTCATAAAATCAATTCAGTTGGAAAAGACCTCTAAGATCATCAAGCCTGAGTATTAACCCACCACTGCCAAGTCTGCCACTAAACCATGTCTAAACCAAGTGCCACATCTGAAGATTTTTTAAATACCTCCAGGGATGCTCACTCCACCACATCCCTGGGTAGCCTGCTCCAACGTTTGACAACATTTTCCATGAAGATATTTTTCCTAATATCCAATCCAAACCTCCCCTGGTGCAGCTTGAGGCCATGTTATCTTGTCCTGTCACTTGTTACCTCCAAGAGGCTGACCCCTAGCTGGCTACAGCCTCCTTTCAGGCAGTTGTAGAAAGTGATAAGGTCTCCTCTGAGCCTTCTTTTTTCCAGGCTTAACAATCCCAGTTCCCTCAGCTGCTCCTCATAAAACCCCAGTGTACAGGGGTACAATCACTGTCCTGTTCCTGTTGGCCCCACTATTTTTGATACAAGCCAGGATGCCATTGGCCTTCTTGGCCACCTGGGCACATGCTGGCTCACGTTCAGGCAGCTGTTGACAAGTTGAAGAGACAAGCCCAACGATAACCCACACATGCAATGACACTCAGTACTAATCAAACTAGCTAACCTGGTAATCAGCTCCCAGAACCCCTTCAAAAGTCCCAGATACACATCTTTGCCTCCACACCTTTGCTTTTTCATCAGATCTCATCATTTTCTGGCTCCAGCCTGAAAGAAATTTCAGGAGCTCCTACTTCCCACCTCCTGCCTCCCACCATGGGTACAGGTGAAGCAGCTGGAGCTATTTCCTAGCCAAGAAAAGACAGTAAGCAAACCTCTCTTGGTTTGGATTAGTTTGTTCTTCCCGGGAGAAAGCTGGAGAGACAAAGAAGAGCACTTTCTGAGCCATTTACTCCTTCATCTGCTCTTCCATCCATACATGTAGCACCCTTAATGTATGCACATGGCTACATTCTGTTTAGTTTTTAAGTCTGGGGGATTTTTTTATTTGGTCTCAAAATTTGAGCCCATACTTGGCAGGTTATGTTACTGCTTACATTTGTAGCTAGGGATTGTGCTCAGCAATGGAGCTGAAGTGGTGTGGCTAGAAAAAAATACTTGTTTTTTGGTTTATTCCCAGCTTCTGCTAATCTAGTGGCATTGATCTGCTGCTATTAATAAAAGCAATTGTTTACCTCCCTCATCTGCAGACTCCTAGCATCCTTGCAAACACAACAGTGCTGTTTGCTTTATTTTCTATGAAAGCATTTTCCCTCTCCATCCTCCCACTCACGTACAGACAAAGGCTGTTAACATACCGCAGCTATCTCATCACAATCAGGACCTTGCAATTTGATTTTACTTAATGGATCTTTAAGCACAGGAAAGTGTTATTATTTATTCAAAATTAGTCAAGCCTCTTGTTTTGAATGTAAAAAGTTCTTTCTAATTCTGCAATTCTTTCTTCATTTAAGGTTTCAGAGAAGAAAACAAAGCAAAAAGTAACCTTTACTTTCCATTATATTTAAAGCTATTTAAACAGTTTACAAAACAGAAATCCCTGTAAAACCAGTCCTGGCATATTATTTAATCAGATACTGGGCCTCCATTTAAAATATCTTGATTTGAAGGGCTAGAGAGGCCTTCAGAAGTATTCCATCCTGGCTGTTTAAGAGTCAGATTCCCCTCTAGGTGGAAAAAGGTTGGCATGTGCCAGCGCTGAAGTATCAACTCCTGGGTACACTGCACAGAAGTCTGTGGTCTCCAGCTCTCTGGTCTCCAGTTACCCAAGCTGTTGACAAGCTTTAGCTGTATTTATCTTCACAGCCTCCTTAGAAATGAATGATGCCCTTACTCCCATTTTTTGCTTTCATAGAAGGAAAGTAGCAAATATTAGCCATGAGGAATGTGAAGACAATGAATGCATGGCAATGGAAGGGAATGGACACCAATTGCTCACAAAGCACTTTCTTTTTTTATTCCCAGAAGCTATCATGGAAAGAACTGGGCAGCATATTTTAGAAATATCATCCTTCCTGGCGTTGTGTGTGAGAAAAGGGCTTAAAAAATCCTTAAAAATCCTTCCTGGCATTGTGTGTGAGAAAAGGGCTCATGAACTTGGAGGGAAGATCCTGAATTATCATTCCAAGAGGCTGATAGTCCTCTGTCAGGGATTCCTTGTTTCTAGGAGAAAAGCATCTAATAAGGCATTCAACAGCCTTGAGACAGGGGAGGAGGGGGATTTTATTCCATTTGTATGTAACTTTACTGTGAAAAATTACCACATAAAAAGAGCATCTTCTTGCTCAGGGGGTCTAACAAAACTCTGAGTTTCTCCTGTTGCTTTTCCCTTTCTTTTGTCCTGCAGACTTGATGCAGATAGGCAGACAGAACCTGAGGTTTCTATTCTATCATAAGCATCATCTGACCTCAGAAGTGTTTACAGAGAGCTAATTAGTCGCAACCTGACTAATTGCAGTGAGGCCAACAGAACTGCACGAGATCCAGCAGTAGTGCAGTTTTGCCAATTAGCTGTTCATGCTTGGTAGCTGTGTAAAAGACTTTGCCGGTCCAGGTGTACATATGGTTTGCAAGGTCTGCAGTCAGGAAACAAATATCCACTTTACTCTCAAGCTGAATGTATGTTTCTCAGAAAATCACACATGAAATAATAATTATAGACATGCACAATGTGATTTCTACTGTAGCAGAACTTCCTAGGAGAATACTGCATTTTAACACTTCCAGTTATGCTCTGGGACATAGAGGTCTTGGACAACTTCACGTGTAGATGTCATTTTTATTCCAGAATTTAATCATGGAATTGTATCTACTGCAACATACATTGGCTTAATGTTTAATTCATTAGGTCCCCAAGGAAATCTGCAGGTTCTACAAAAGCTATGAAAATCTGTCTGTTCTGTGCAGGCACCCCATTGTCAGGGCTGCCTCAACACCTCTCCACAGCAAAGAGAGGTGTTCTCCTTCGTTTTTTGTTCTCCTCCAAAACACCTCCACACCTCTCCTTCTGGAAAACAGAGGAAAGGAATAGAGGAAAACAATATTAGGCCTCAGCTGTGATGAGACTGTTGAGCTGTTTAAAGCTCTTCACTTCTACAGTTCAGAGTAATGTTTAAATATGTTATCCCTGGTACTTGAGATCAGAGCTAAGGGCAGACCTGTGAAGCAAAGGCAACTGGAAAATGGCGGTAATAATTATGAGTCCCCCTGCTGCCCTGAAACAGGAACGTCTAGTGGTGGCACAGGCACTGCAGAATGCACAAAAGGGAGCTCTTCTGGCAAAAGTAAACTAATGTATTTCAATCAGAAAGACCTGCCATTTCCAGCCAAATTGGAGGAGCAGCAGTCGCACTTGGCATCTCCGGTCCTTGCTGGGGAATGTGTGCCAGAATGGTCCCTGGCACCTGCCCATTGTAGCAGCTCAGCCCAGGATGGATATGGCTGTGCCTGCACCTTCACCCTCCTCTGGTCATTCAGCTGGGTCCTGGGGGAGTCACAGGGCACCCCAAGTACCCAGAGGCCTCTACAGCATTGAATTTGCACAGCCGGGTTGTAAAAAAAATAGCCCCCAGGGACCTCACTAAGATGCTGGTGGAAAAGGGAGGCTGCTAAAAAGACCCAGACCAACAGAGAGGCAGACAGAGGAGAAAGAGGAACCGTGAGCAAAGCAGATGGGAAGAGAAGAAATAAAGACAAAGAAGCTGGTCACTGCCTACCCTATATCTGTTTCGCATTTTGCCAGTGCCTCCTTGCATCTGCAGTCTACCAAACTCATTTACAGCTATGTCCCTTCCCACATTCACCATAACTAAACCTCTCTGAGGGTGAAGCACTCTGCGAGACCTCGGAATAAAATGAATGAGTGTTTCCCATTGCCATTTTGCTTAAAAAAATACCTACAATGCCTTCAGTCTTGTGACAGTCATTCCTTCCTCAGCTGTCTCCTTTGAGTTCTTTTCTCACCCACTTCTGTTCCTCTTTCTGCTTCTTTTACATGATATTTTTGGTAGAGAGGCCATGAAAGGAAAAACAAAAAATACAGTGTTGTTCAACCATTGCCAAAAGCTGGAGTCACTTCACAGAGACAGAGTGATCTAGGATTTACTCTGTAATCCCAAACATGTGAAAACTGAAACAGGTCATTGTAAGGCTCAGATCACAAGATGCACTGCCAGAGGATGTTTGGGTTTTCTGTCCTGTCAGACAAAAGAAGTCTATTATGTTATTGAAGAAAAAGAAGAAAAAAGAAAAAGAAAAAGAAAAAGAAAAAGAAAAAGAAAAAGAAAAAGAAAAAGAAAAAAGGAAAAAAAAGAAAAAGAGAATGTCATGTCTTAATAATCTAGTGTGCTGGTAAGAAAATTAATTTCACTGCTCAGGACCAATTGATGACAGTCTAAGTTTTTTTTAGCAGGTGTTGCTGCTGTAAATTGTATGCCTCAGTTTACTTGCTAAAGAATACAATTAAGCCAACAAAATGAAATGAGAACAGTATCATCATCATTAAGCAGCAAATAAAGCTATTGATTCTTTGCATTATGCTGTCAGGTTTAATTCAATTTCATTTTTTCTCCTTTCAGGCCTTAATTACACAGTTCATGCTGAATCCTCATTTTAGCAAACAGAATGGAGTGATGCCTTACCTTCTTACCTTAGCAGCAAAAGCATGAGCCTACTGAGCTGAGCCCCAGTGTATCTTTGTTGGACTTAATTAAAGACAAACTTTCACAGCTTCTGATAAAGGCAGCTATTTCAGTCCTGAGACAGTCTGGGGGCTTCAAGCACAGTGTTGGCTCTGCTGGGCTGTGTCTGGCTCTTTCTGTCCATCGCCAGCTGGGTGCACCGTCAGCGCCTTCCATTTAGCTTGCAAAGGTAAACCAGGCTGCTAACAAATGCCCTATAGTGCTGGAGCCAAGGAGAAAGGGGCAGAAAAATGCTGCAGCTGTCAAAGTGTGAAAATAAAAATCAGTACTACTATGTGATCTCATCAAAGGGCCAGTGTGGAGCAGGGTATGAAGGAAAAAGAGGTGGGTGAGGGAGAGGGAGCATCTCCTCTTAGTCCTTTCTGTCAATAGCAGGTACAGAGAGCATTGAAAGCGAGTTCATGGACACTGGGAGCCCTTCATTGTAGGATGTGCTGTGCCAGAGCTGTACTGTCAGCGTGGGTTGGGCTGCTGGTTGCTTACAAAGGCAGGAACATATTGTACCATTTCTGGAGAGCAATCTGAGTAGTGGGAAGAGAGGGGGAGTTTTTGTTGATTTTTTTTTAAACAAAAACCATACAGATCAGCTGGATAGCATATTCACTGGATATTGTTCAAGCATTCACGCAGCACTTCTCCCTGCTTGTGGCCAGTTTGCAATACATGTATTCGTGCCGATACCTTATTCTGTGAGCTATTCATAAATACTTTCTTAATATGCATCAATGGCAAATTTGCCTCTGGTTGAGTTGCTGTGTTAGGAACAGTCTAGACAGATGATTTTTTTTCATTTCTGACTTTCTGATCATGCCTTATAGATAGGTTCTGCTCTCTTGCCTCAGACCTTCCAAAGTGATCTCCCTCAGCTCCAGCTATTGCAGCAACACAAACTTCCATGGAATCACTCAGTGACTTCACTCCTGCTCACTGCAAGTCAGGGGGTCAGAGCCCACAGCAGACAGCAAATATTGATTATTTTAGAGGGGTCACGTCTTCTGAATATTTCTCTTCTACCCAGGTTCACGGGGAATTCCAACATAATTAAAGGAGTGTGTATGCCCCCTTCACAGGAACTTGTGAATCATTTTTTCTGCTCCTCCAGATGAGCATATCATAAAAGAAGGAGATTGTAATAAATCCTCTGGCATAAATTCAAGCAAACCATACCTGACAGCATCTTAATTAAAGACAGAAGGTATCAGATAAAGTTAATTTGTGAAAATATTCACGGGGGGAACTGTCAAGAAAGGACCTAAGGTGTTCCTTTTCTTATGAGGTCTCAGACTGTGTGCTTCTCATGTTCTCTGCAACAGCTGCTTAGACCTTGGAAAAAAAGTCTGCCTTCCCCCCTCCCTCTACCCCTCTTCTTTGTTTCTCACAAGAATTAGCCCATTGAAATATAAGGAAAGTTGGTGTTGAAGTACTGTTGTCACTCAGGGTGTTTTTTAACAGAATATTTCAACTCTTGGGAAAGCTCTGATTGCCTGATTGCTCCTTAGGTTTGTATTTTTTGATGTCCTACACCACTTTATGTCAGGATTCTCAAAACAGTGAAACCGTCTCCACCTGCAACAGATCTTAGAGAATTGACTGATGATTTGCAGCCATGAACAAACTTCAGAGAAAAATGAAGGTTGATTGAGATTCCCAAGTCTTCTGAGGATGACACCTCTGAATCTCACAAAACTAAGTTTCAGCATCAGCTTCATAATGATCTGAGGGCACTTTTCCCTGAGAAGATGAATATTTGTTATGAGTTGTCATCACCTTTAAGCTTCACCAACAAGCTAAAAAACATGGCATAAAGTGCTTCTGAAGTCCATTTCATATCCTGTACAGATTTGTGTGGGTATTTTGGAGTCTGTTTCAATTTGCTAAACATTTTTTTTTTTTTTTATTCTGCTTACCTTGTGGAAAATGCAGAACAGAAAAAAAGTACTGATTTGAGATCTGTCTTTTGAGTGAAGGAGGTTTAGATCTATGTAGGCTTAACTTTTCTGCAGGCTAATATTAATTCAGAAGAGTTTGATGAGATTAATATGAGGGAGTCCATCACCTCAATGATCTCTTGCAAAAGAACACAGATAAAATTAAGCTTCTATTCCTCTTCTATATGGCCGAGATATTTCTTAGTCTGTAGATATTTCCTTGAACATCTGTTAGAAAAAAGAAAACAGCTGTAACAGCAAAAGCAAAAGAAAAAAAAAATAACCTCAGATATATTATACTGCTTTATAACTTTAAGGTCTCTCCTTTTGCTTGTTATACAGTCTCCTTCTCCCCAATTTTCATCATCTCCTTCCTCCTGCATTTTTGCTGTTGCAGTATGCTATATACTGAATTAAGTAAAAGCAATTATTTGCCAACTTACAGGTTTTAAAGCCAGCAACACCAAATGATAATTTCCCTAAGCAGTTTTGTTTGCAGCTTGTTTACTGCTCTTTGCAGCTGTTACCAGTGCTCTTTCCCCATTATCTGCCTGGTAGCAGTTGTAATGGGGAAGGTACTGTGAGAGAAGAGTGCCCCAAATTTCCTGCTTATGGTGA